>BRDA01077364.1:0-17627 GCA_036984385.1 Crenuchus spilurus
GACCCAATGTCCCTAACATTTTTCAGGCCTTGTTGAAACACATAAATACAATTTGTAACATTTTCAGACAGAGCCTGTGCTAGGATGCCCCCCCCCCCCACACACACAGAGGTCTGCACATACTGTACACAGAGTCATACAGCACAGTATATTTTGCCCATTTTCCCAACATCATTATTGATCTGTTTTATGACATATTCCACAATATTGTTTAATAATTGCACTCAATGGCCACTTTACTAGGTACATATACCTAGTATCCACACTCTTTGTCCATTTTAGGAGCATACAAATGCCCTTTGTTGTTCTGCATGTACAGATTGTAGTCCATCTGTTTCTCTGTATGATTTATTATCCTCTGCTGTGTCTGATCCACTCAGCACACACTACTGAGAATGATCCACCACCGAAATAACACCTGATATATGATGGTCACGCACACGCACACACACATAAACACACACACACAAAATACAAATTTGGGATGATAGCAGTACAGAACTGCCAGAGTGACTTATGGCTGATGAGTCACTAAAAATTCAGAAGTCAAAGCTTGCAGGAGATTCGGCAAGTAGGAGGAGGGTGGGCGCTTGTTTTGAAAAATGGATGACAAGACTAACGGATGAGACTAATGGACAACACTAACGTACATTAGATAGAAACGACTGACACACTTGAACTATGGAGGACCGAAAATGACAAAAGTATAAATAAATTAATAAATAAATACATAAATGAATAAATAAATAAATGAATAAATTGAGGACCAAAAATAACAAAAGTATAAATAAATAAATAAATAAATAGATATACATTTTTCATGAAAAAGTGTGCATACTAATAATAAATGTTTTTTTATTTTATTTATGTATTTCCACATGTCTACATTTATTTATTTATGTATTTCCACATGTCTACATTTATTTATTTATGTATTTCCACATGTCTACATTTATTTAAATGTATTTCCACACGTCTGCATTTACTTTTCTTCAAATCGTATGTTAATTGAGTGGGCGGTCCTAACCTCATTCTAAAAGCACGATTGGTCAGTTTGGTGAACCAGACAGAAGTAATCGAACAACACTGTCTTGTAATAAACTGAGTTGGCTAAGCCATTCTATTAACTCCGCAATGGGGTCGAGTGGGAGGCCACTAACAGAACTGCTACGGGATGTAGCTGACCAGTACAATACAAAGAATATAGTGTCTTTGAAAAAGACATCCTTCCTGGATTTGGAGTGTTGATAATGGTTTAAATTAGGAGTGAGCCGGATACTCGTTTCAGACCTTAGGAGATGCTATTTCGGTATTTGTGTTCACATGCACGAGCGCACTACGCAGATTACGTATCTAGAAGCTTGGCGATAATCAACGCTCTTATTTACATCTAATGTTCACATTGTGTACATCTGTAAAACGTACTCGTTATATTCTGTAGTAGCACAACTAACTGAGCTCTCGCTCTCTCTCACATCCACACACACACCTCTCTTTCTCTCACTCTCTCTCACACACACACACACACACACACACACACACACACAGATATCAGAGTCCACATCAGTATCAAGGCTAATCTGAGCCAATTCCTCCATAACTCTTTCTAAATGAAAGAGAAGGTAGTTCTTTGGCGGGTGGTTCTCACAAACATTCGCCAATGATCTTAAATAATTTGCAGTTGTTTTTAAAGACATTTAATCGGTTGTAGTTAACTAGTTAAGTGCTATGCCAGCAGCGCTAGAGAACAGTCGGTGTAAGCCTAGGCATTACTAATAGAGAGGAAACTTATGGCGTAAAACCAGGTTCAGCTTAAGCGTAAACGTAAACATTGTAAATGTAAGTTTTAAGTATCGTAAATGTAAATGAAAAACTGTAAATGAAACTGCAAAATCGTAAATTAAAACATAATCATAAACGAAAAATACTTATTGTAAATGTAATACTGACACTTTCATTTTTTCATTTTTATTTTTCACTTCACACGTTACGTTTACCATTCAGAAATTACGGTTACGATTATTTTTTTTCCTGACCCTTTTTTGACCGGGTGGGGGGTGGGGGGGCTCAACGCTCATTGGCTAGAGGGACAGGATATTACGACATCACTTGCACTTCACTACTGGATAAAGTTTTATGACGCAAATTGAATCATGAGTCGTTTTGGTGAAAGGTGAAAACTGTTGCCCTTCACCACTTTTTTAAAGTAGTGTTTAATTGTTTGTTAAAAAATAAATGTGCGTTTTATTGCGCTTTGCAGGGTTACTTACTAAAGGGTGAATTTACATCCACCGTGGGCAGCACCGTGTGTGTTAATCAACAGCGGGGTTGCCAGGTCCCAAAACCTGCAGTCCGATGTCTAACATAAAGCACCTTATGCAACCTTACACCAGTCTAAAATCTAAAACGTCCAATCAAACATATTATTATAATTAATATTTTAATTAGCACTAGTATTAGTAATGTAAGAAGAAAATACCTCCATAATTGCTTTTCTGTGCATTTAAACACCCAATTTTCTCTATTATAAATCTGTATGTTCACATCTCATTCCAATCAGTCATCTAATACTAGTAAGTCTATCCAAATACTCTTCACCCTCATTTGTTCGCTGCCTTTTAACTCCTTATGGTTTTAACACCACAGTTATATGCTCAAAATATCTGTTACTATAAGTGTTTTACTCTATCTTTTATGTTTTTATTTTTGACTGTGGTGCCCATAAGGAGTAAGCAATTTGGGTGCCATATAAGCACAAACGGCTTAAGCATAAATTATTAACAATAATTAAGTTTTTCTCAGTGCCTTTATTTCCAAAATAACTTCTCAATAATGTTTTGAAAATAGTTTAAAATAAGTAAGAGGAAAAATAAAAATCTTGATAAACACTATTTTTGCCACACGGTATCGTCCTCAACAACAGGATTTTTCCCATACACAAAAAATTGATTTTGTCTGATTTTTGGTCATTATATCTTCAAAACAAATGGCTCAGTGATTGCATTAAAAATGTTTCTGGCTGTTTCTTACACGTCTTCACATTAATGTCCTTTCAACCACCAGAAAAAGACTTTTCACCTTTCAATTTCAACCTAAACTGGAACGTAGTTTCAACAAACAGCCTGGACATTTTTTTCAATGTCTTTTTAACGACATAGTGCTGGGGGGGTTCAGAACCCCCATGTACAGTTATTCCACTTTGAATAGAGTTACAGAGCTGTCAATCCACTTTAAACTCAACCATTTAATTGCTTTCACCGTTTGGATTCTTAAAAATACTAAATGTTTTCCAGTGAATTAATGTTACTTGGATGCATGCGACAAGCAAATCTAAAACATTTTAAAATGTATAAAGATGAATTAAATGATCTACATTGATTACAATCAATGCTGTAATGACTGTTACATTAGTCTTAATATTTGCTGTGATAAAAAAAATACAGCACATTATTACTTAGATGACTGTTATTGTGATTATTACTGTAGTAAAAATTGCAGTATTATAAAAGTACTGTAATTAAATATATAGTAAAAATACTGTGGAATGTACTACAACAACTTACTAGCTGTTTGCTGCCAGCTAGTTACGGATCATTTCACAGTATTATTTTTACAGTGCACATAACTCCGTCCCATTCCTGTACAAAACATCAGCACAACTTTTCTCAACCAACTGAAAGCTGAAATAAGGTTTCACAGACTAGTCAAAGACCTTATAGATGAGTAACGACTACAGAGTGTGCCAGCCTTTATTCACCAGAAGGTTTCTGTTCAAAAATCATCTTTCAGATGGTAAAGAAAAAAAATGTTACAGTAAAAGTTGATTGTAGGTTTCAGTTCTTGCATGGCATAATCACATTCTAATGTGTATAACCACAGCATATATTGTTTTTTGTAATCTGAGCTCTGTATCAACACACATATCATTCAAATCAGTTTTGAAACAGCAGCTGTGATCGCTTTGCGGTCCTCCATGCTCTGCACCGGTTTCTTTGCTTTCATGTCAGGCCCAGCTTTGATGCTATGTGTCTTCGAAGCCAAGCACCTGCAATCATTTGCTCTGAGTGAATGAGGGTGATAAAACCTTAATGGCAATTAGAAATGACTAATAACAAATTCCCAAAATCAGCAGGAAAGAACATGCATGTGAGTTAGGTTTAGGCTATTAGGGTGATTTCAGTCTTCATGGAACTTTTCACACATCATCACTCCCATATCAGTTATTATTAAGTGCTGTCAAGTCAATTCTGACTCCTTGTGACCCTGTGGATAGCTTTTCTCCAGAACATCTCATCTTCTGTTTGCATCTTCAAGCTTCTTAAGGGCTCGTTCATGATTCCTATTGATTGTATGCATCCATCTTATTACTGGTCCTCTTCCTCTTTTAAAGTTTCTTCTCAAGTGAACGGGTTCTTCTCATAATGTGTCTAAAATAAGAAATCTTGGTTATCTGGGCTCAAGTTAAATCTGATCTTTGACTTGGTAGAACATCTGTTTGTTTTCTTTGTCCAAGGTTCTCTCAAAAGTATTCAACACCAAATTTCAAAGGCATTAGTATTTTTCCTGTCCTGCTTTTTTTTTTGTCCAGCTCAAATATCCATAAAGAACCACAGAGACAATCAAAGTCTGGACGGTGTGAAGAGACAAATAAATATATTTATAAATATATCTATTACCAAGTAGACAAAAACTGTCTACCTCTTCATCATTTTGTCCATCATTGGTAAAGTTAGTGGTCTTTCCTGATCTTCAGATCCAGCATTGGAGGTCCACTGTCCAACACAGTGTGGTGATTTCCCTGCTCAACACACCTCATTCAATTCATTTATCAGTTGTCAGGTAGAGTAGGGGTGTCTTAGCAGGGAAAATACTGAAGTGTGTGGGACACCAGCCCTCCAGGACAATATTTTAAGATCCTTAACCTACAGAGTTGAATCAGGTGTTTTTGTGCCATATCTGTGTAGAAATCTGAACGTCTAGTTCCCACCCCTGTGCTGGAAACACAAAGAGAAATGCCTCCATGATTCATATTTACCCCTCAGAACAACCCTCTGGAACATGTGGTTTTGATGAGCAATTTTAGTGAGCATGAGCGTGCACACATATATACATATATATGGAGAGAATGAGTGAGAGAGAATGAGAGAGAGAGCTTTGCTATGAAAGGAGTTTCAATGTCACAAAATCTAAACTAAGTTTCAGCCACTTTTGCTACTGTTATGATTGTACAGTTCATCTAGGGTGGCACAAGTATGTATGTGTGGGCAGATGAACGTGTCTTTCCCACACTTGAGTGTCATGCCTGTGGTTTTTTAGCACAGGGGCTTTGGTTTGGACTGTGCGTTTAGTTCTGAGAAGCACTCGTGGTCACTGTGTGTGTATTTGATTGTGTGTTTGCATCTGCATTTACTGGTAAATGGGGAAAGCAGAGAGAAATTGAGGTTTGCAACCAAGGCAGTATTCTATTTTCTAACTCTATGTTGCTTAACTATTCTTTTACCTCATGAAGCATCAGAAATGTAGATATGGTTTTTGTATGTGGTTAAAAGAATGATTCACCCAGAAGTTGTATTTACCGAATTTTCCACTTACTCATAAAACCTCAAATAAATCATTAAATCTTTTCTCAACTCACTCAAACTTCCTCCAGATCTTAATGAAGGTCTTACAGACTAGTGAATGCGGTTAAGGACACAGCATGACTACTGTGAGCTTCAGCCCATACCATACCATAAAAAGTACCATGGTAAAATTATCATGGTAGAACCCATTGTTTCTTTTTTGTTTTACCAAGGTACTACAATAACTTTTTCCATGGTAATGCAACTGCTTTTACCATGGTAATAAAACTACTTAGATTATAATACAGCTTCTTTTACCAGGGTAAAACAGCTACTTTTACCATGGTATAACAAAATTCAAGATTCAAAGCTTTATTGTCATATGCACAGTAAAGAAATATGGTTCCCTGTACAATCAAATTTCTACTTTGCTGTCCACATTAAATGTCATAATGCAAGAATGAAGTAGTGAGTAAAATAAAAAAATTAAATATATATATATATATATATTAGACAACCAGAAAAAAACACACGCTATATACATATTGTGCAGTGGAGTTCTTTACATCATGCATTGTGCTGTAGTGAGCTACATTGTATTGGTAATGTTACATGGTAATACAACTAATATGTATCTTTGTAATATAACTACTTTAACCAAGCTAATACAGGTATTTTTATTATGCTAAAGTAATTTAAAAACTAATTGTATTTCTGCAGTTTTGCCATTGCAGTACCATTGTATTACCATCATGGTAGTGTCCAATAAAACATAGTTCTTCCATGGTAATACTATCAGAATACCATCATGCAACTATAGTATTACCATAGCATGTGTAGAAAGTAATGAATAATAACACCACTGTATGTGTATACTGTCAAATATCATCGCATATTTGAATGTGCAATGGTAATATAATTGGATACCATAATACAACTATGGTAGTACCACAGTATATATTTATATTGAAGTTTGCAACCAAGGAAGAATTTTATTTTCTAACTCTGTTTCTTAACTATTCCTTTACCTCATGGAGCATCAGAAATGTAGATATAGTTGGGTTTTTGTTTGTGGTTAAAAGAATGTTTCACACAGAAATCATATTTACCCAATTTTCTACTTACTTAAAATACCTCAAATAAATTTTCAAAACTATTCTCAATTCACTCAAACTTCCTCCAGATCTTAATGAATGTAGTCTTACAGCTAGTTGATGTAATTTAGGACTCCAGCATCTATTAATCAGGTATTAAGCATCTATAATTTCCAGCATCTATCCACAAAGGAACTGAAGTTTGATGTTCTTTTTTCATTTTTTTTTCTTTTGCCTACAGTTGACTTTAATGTTGCAAAAGTACACAAGTATACTTACTTGGGTAGGCATAACACTATTATTGTTATTATTAGAAAGAGAAAATGAATAAAAACTCTAGATTTTGGTGACCAGATTTCTGAAGTGAAAGATGAAGATATTTCCAGGTTGCAAGTATATCATTTAAACATCCAGAGGTTTTACTATGAAAAATAATGGAGGACAGTCCCAGTTTCTTGTATTTTGTCCATTTTATCTGTTGACACAGAAACTTAAATAAAATATGGTGAAGACTGAATGATGAAATTGCATACTATCTACATAACTTTGTAAACTGAATCACCACGGTGAGTGAAGCTATGGTAATACCTGGCTTATCTTGTACTTTGAAAATATATTTTTGGCGATGTTTTGGACTTGGCACTATCTCTATTACTATTTGATAACAGCAGCCCCCAGCATTGGACAAAATGAGCATGACACAAAATTTCTGCTCATCTGCTCTAGTGCAGGTTTTTCTTAGGACTTTTTGAGATAGCTTCAATTGGGCACAGACCACCAAATCGGGGACTGTCCCTAGAAACTGGAGACAGCTTGGAGACATCTTGCCGTAACTGTTAACTACTACTCACCTCTTTCTTAAGATTAATTTTAAGTTCCTCTATGGAAAAATTAATAGTCTTTTACACATTGGTGTTAAACTGGCTCACTCAAAATCATTATATATTTCAGTTTATAGTTTGGAAAACATTTCATTGTCATAGTGGTATACCCTTGTTCATAATGAATATATATTGTTGTCTACTTTCATTGTAAACATACAGTATGATTAATCTAGAGTCATAGAGTACACTTATATATGTGTATGCATATGCACCTACACTTCACTTTCACTAATTTGCCATGTAATATCAAATGAATTGATGTGATTAGCAGTTCGTCTCAATATGAGAATATCACCCACCTGTAAAAATGGTTAGTTACAACCATTATACATTTTATAAACCATTATAAATAGTTTTATAATAAATACATTATAAATAGTTATAATAGTTTTGACCTAGAAATTAACTTGTATAAAATGCAGGTATGTTGATGACTAAAATTTATTGTATCACATACAGGTCACTGGTGTGGAGTGTGTTGTTTGTGAGTGAAGTCGCTGCAGTTTGCAGACACTGTGGTATGTAGGGCAATGCTATTACCAGATGCATAGACGAGGGGGCCATGCTTCAGCTGTTATACTTTTCACTGATGCTCATGCACACATGCACATTTCATTATTGCCAACATTTTGCTGTATATGAAATGTAAATGTATAATAAGTATCTGATATTTACTTATGTATTTTTTGAAGCTACAATGCTAGTGTCGTTAACAAGTATTTGAAGCTAATATTACATCCGTTATTATCGTCTAACTACTAATTCTGCACTATGACTAATTCACACTGGCCAAAATAATTCACACAAACTCAAAGTAAATCTCTTTATGGTGTTTGTTATGGTAATGTCTGACATACTGATAGCCATATAGGCATATGGTAGACATATAGATAACATGTATAGATAAAACAGTAGCAGTCATACTGAAACCTACATTTTTATTACTTTTTTATTATATTTTAATTTTTGGAGATACATTGGTAAGTTCTAACTGATTAGAAATGCACTGAATGAGTCAGGAAAATAAAAAAGTGTAAACAATATTGCTGTTAAGCATTTATCATGTTAATGTGTTATCAACATGTTATTAATGTAACACCTTTTGACAGTGAACAAAAGGCAGGGGAAAAAATAACCATTATATTAAGGCATGTTTATATTAGGCATGTTATCCCTGGTTTTCAATGCTGGAGAACATTGAGCCAGTTCACAATCACACAAACTATCCAGTCTAATCCCATTGGCTAAAAATCACACACTGCTCATGATTTCACCCCTCACCCCAGCCCAAATGTCCAGTTTCACTTTGAAATATGTTATTTCCCTGATGAAAGGGATACTTTACATTTTGATGTCAAACCATCTGAAAGCCACTAAAACCATTATCACCCTTTACACACCATTACAAAACCAACAGAAATATTTGATAGTTTAAGAAAATACATTTTGTTGATATCACTTTACTGTTGATAAAAACATTACAAACCTCCAGGGATGTTTATTGGCTACATACTTGTTCCCTTTAGAACACCTTAGATCCCATTAGAAAAAATTCAGATGAGCCTAGAATCAATCACAAGTCACCCATTATACCATTAGGATCCACTAAATGCAGAAATTCAATAAAGTGAAATAATATAAAAACACAAAGCATTTAAAAAGTGTTTATTTTTATTATTTATAATAATTATTAAAGTGTAAAAAATAATGCAAAGAGGCACATAACTTAGGTTCAATGCAACTAAAAAAATATATTTACAAAATGTTTGAGAATATTTTACATTATTAAAAAATACAATGTACTTAATGCATATTTGGAGTAACAGAGTCACTGTAATGGCAAGTGACTGTACACTGTGCCACATATGTCAAGATATGATGTCAAGTGCATCTCCCAAAATTAGAATACTGTTCATAATTTAATACAAAAATGTAAATGGTCATATATTTTATATTTATCACACTTCAAGTGACATATTTGCAAAAAAAATCAATTTTTAATGTTGAACAGTTTGGCTTGTTGCTCATAAATTGAGAAACAGAGAATCTCAAAATATTAGAATATTTCATTTGCAGTTTGAACAAATGATAAACTATTCAAAGAGTATTAACATTAAAACAAACAAAAAAAGTCATAGGAATATGTCACTTTGTGTGTTTGAATTTTTTCTCCATTTTTTGAGCTGCACTATTACATCAGCAACCAGATTAATAAATGATCATTGGTAAGAAGAGCAGTATTTACAGTGCAACATATTTCACATCACCAGGACAGTTCACTGCTGTCACCTTCCGTTGTGATAAAGCTTTACATTGGCATTGATGTGGCAGTGCCTTCACCTTAGTGAGAGTAATGCCATTGACTTGAATGTGAGACTGACAACAGTCTTTAATTGTTATGCTTCATTGGTAATGCCTAGGCACATCAGTGGTTATCTACTGAAATAGACTTTGTAAAATAGAAACATTGTGATGGAACTTCCAAGTGCTTGATAAATGAGAAATGTCCAAATGCTTGTTCCATTAAGGCTGTGTTATCCACTGGCATTGTGTTGGCTGTGCATGGAGTGGATTTGTTAACTGCTACAGTATTTTACAGCTTTACCAACTTATTCAGTTCATACTGGAAGGATTCAGTCCCAAGATATCTGGATCTTCGAGCCAGCGATTCCCAGATTATCTTCAAATCATTCTGGATGTTCTGTAAGAGTTTTGCTGGATATCCTTTTGGGGATGAGGTCAAGGTGTTACTCAAAAATGTCTGTTGTGGTCACACTGAAATCTGGTTATACCTTATTTGGAATTCCTCTTTCTGGCCAAAGCTGTGATCTTTGCTCCCAGTACTCAGTGTCCTCCAGAATAGACATGCTTGGACTGTTTTCAGCAGTGTGGGAAAGTTACTCATGATACTGCCTCTCAGGCTGCAATCTGTCTCATCCCATATGCCTGTTGTCAATTAGAGTTCAGGCTTAATAACTGATTACTCAGCACACTCACCAGAGCGATTGCTTTGCCTGTGCTTGCACGCTTGTGAGGGCAACCCATTCTCAGAATGTGCCAAATTTTATATCATCCTCAAAGGCTGCACCCAAAGTTTGAGGCGTTATACACCTGACAAGAGGTAGAGTGATCACAAGTCAATTAAATGTTTATACTTGCATGAATTCACAATTAGTTTTGATCACTCTCAAAGGGTGCTCTCACAAGTTTATTTGGTGCATGAAATAGCTTGACACTATCTCACAGCTTGACAGATTTGATTTTTGGGTAGATGATTCTGATTGGAGATGATGTTCCATTGCCAGAGGAGATGGTGGTCTCATACCCACGATGAACAGCTACTTCAGTCTTGGTGAGGCTGCACTCCAGGAAAGGCACCCCAAGCTTCTTCACCTGTCCATCTTCGGTGATAAGGCAGCGACGGCAGAGCAGCTTGATAATAGCCTTGCGCATGTCTTTGCTGGTCAGTGTATAGATGATGGGATTGATCAATGAGTTGATCATGGCCAGGCCCAAGAAGTAGTCGGCCTTAAAAAGGATGCTGCAACTCCCGGCTTGGCATACAAAGTCCAAAAGCAGGAGCACGAAGAGTGGCAGCCAGCAGGCGATGAAGACACCCAGCACAATGGTCACAGTCTTCAGCAATGCCATGTACTTCTGGGAACGGCGGGCTAGCCCCTTGCGCTGCAGGCTGCCCAGCTTCTTTGTGTTGGCCTTGACTGTGTGGAAGATGCGTCCATAGAGCACCACAATGGCCAGCAATACAGCCATGAAGACGGACACACAGAAAAGCACATAGTACTTTGAGTAGAGTGGCAACACGGTGGAGCAAAGCTCTAGCTCTTCCATGCAGTTCCAGCCAATGATGGGCAGAATGCCTAGCAAGATGGACAGTGCCCAGCTAGCACCAATTAGCGCAAACATGCGGTTGCGCTTGGTGCCATGATAGGGCTTCATCTTCACCATGGTGACATGACGCTCAATGGCAATGGCCAAGAGGCTGATAACAGAGGCGGCCAGTGTGATGAACACCCCGCCCTCCCTTATGAACCACAAAACAGGGGTCAGCTTGAGAGTGTTGGGCCCTGACATTACAATATTGACCATGTAGGTGAATCCAGCCAACAGGTCCGATAAAGTCAAGTTGCCCAGTAAGTAATACATGGGCAAGTGGAATTTCTTATTTTTCCAGATGGCCACTAACACAATAGCATTTTCTAGCACAATGAGCATACAGATGAGGAGGAAAGTGATGGCTTCTGGTTTGAGCCCATCCTTGTATTTGTCCTGTTTTAGCTTCCCTGTGTAATTGTAGTGGAGCTGGATGACATCAAAGCTTAGGTAGTTTTTGTAATTGTCCCAGAAGGAGGACAACGGTGATGAGGTGTTGGGGGCTGCAGAGTGAGACGCTCCCATAGCTCTGCTGGGTGGGAACTTCTCAGCTAGCAGGCCAGGCTTTTTAAATGTTATCTAATAGTCCTTTGACTGGACATGGTTCAGAAGTTGGTCAAGGCCAAAGAAAGTCAAATGCTTGCCAAGATCCAGCAGCCTCAATTGTATTCCGTAGGTGTAGTATGGATTATCACCATTAGAGGGAGCCAACACAGCTTTTAGGTTCCAAGTTTAGGCAATGATTCCAAGGCCTGTGATGTGAAAAACACAGAAAAAACTGTATTTAACACAGAGGAATATGCAAATACATGAGAGACAGTTTTGTGATTTGCTATGTTGTGTATATTGTGTGTGTAAATGGAGTGTGTTGATTGTAAGCGTCCTTGGGTTTGAGAAAGGTGCTATATAAGTTTAACGTTCATTATAATATAATAATAATAATAATAATAATAATAATAATAATAACATATTACAATACATTCAAATTAGTACATAAGCAAGGAAATATTTTACATTAGAAAGTCATGCTTAATTACTGCACATTGTTACTTCAAACATGTATCAGTAATTAACACCAAATTCATGTTTGATATAAGCCAGACATCTACCAAATTTGAACTTAATTAAAATTAATTCATTAATTGACATTTATTTCTTTGTCATCATTAGTTCATCACAACTCAACAAAGAACAAGTTTTAAGATTTTTATCTTGCTTTTCTATTTGAAATGCATTCTGCTGGATGAAGGAAGGACAAGAAAAGTTCAGGAATGTTCCCCCTACTCCTTGCCTTGCTCACACACATGGTACCGTTTTCCAGTCTCTTGTTACAATAGAGATCAGATGCAAAGCAGAGCCAAATACATACATGCAGTAATAAGGAGATGGGACAAATGAGCAAATTCATGTAACCAGTGATGCGTATAAGAAAACCTCATGGATTGATATGTTGTCTAGTCTGCATATGCGTGAAATGTCCCTGGAGAATAGCTCACATTCCAGACAAACTCTGAGACGGACAAATAAACAGACCTACCAACTCTGCACTGGACAGAGCTATAGAGTGCTGATTGATTTTTGGAAGTCAAAACCATCCTGTTATTCATCTGCTATTAATTACAGAAACAAAAAAGTAGCCTCCAAAAACTGACTTCAGTATCATTCAAATCCTTCTCCAGTACTAAGCCCTTTATGGAACTGCAGCACAACTTCTGGCTACCAGCATCCAGCATCTATCAGCATAGGAACTGAAGTTGGTACAACTATGTTCCTCCAATTTTTGGACACTTTTGGTTGAAAATAAATGCTAAAGATCCAGTACAAACAGAACAGAAGGACCTGCACCCTCAAAAACTGAATAGAAATGTGAAGGACTAATGGGAAAGTATTCTTCTAGAGGAGAAAAAGTGTTGTATACATGTATGTAGTTCAGATACAATCAAATTATAGTTAAGTATGTGAAACTGAGTAAAACAATCAGTTATTACCAACATGTAGTGACTAGATAAACAAAATATATAGCATATAGCATCTAGCAGCCATTCACATCTGCTGTATTTCATCTCAAACACTCAACTAACTTGGTTATAAAAGAGTAAACTAAACTAAAACTAAACTAAAACCTTAAAAAAACCTTGAAACTTACCACTACTGTAGAGGAGAACATCTACCAGCTGATCCAGTAACAGACAGTATGCTACACATGCTACACTATGTAAGAAGCACAATGACACCAATAAGGCAAGATACAAGCTGAAAGAAAAAAGTGGGCTGGGCTGCTCTCTCTCTCTCTCTCTCTCTCTCTCTCTCTCTCTCTCTCTCTCTCTCTCTCTCTCTCTCTCTCTCTCCTCCCATTTAGTGGTCTCTTGGATTCAGAATATATGAATTTGTACTACTTTAACACTAATTAGCACTGTCACTCACACATGCATATTCTGTATGATGTAATGGTGGTCAATGTAATTACACCAGTGCAAAAGAAAAGCTAAAGAGTTCCAGCTGTGCTTCACTGGGTGCATAGATTCTTTTTTCTATCTCAGTTAATGCACATTTCTAAGTAAAGGTCCAGTAACTGACAATTCATTCATTCTGCCTAGCAATACCAGAGAAATCAAGATCTCTTTTCTGAAGAAGCATTAAAAAGAGATAGAATTAAGTAGAAGACATGCTTGTTTTTAGTGGCAGTACTTCAGTATTGTTTTATGAGCCTATGGAGCTGTTGTTCAGTTACAGTAGTCTTTCCTGCTGACTTCAAGTTGAGACTTGTTGTTAAACTTTCGCTCTCTAAGCCAGGTATTGCAGCAGCTAATGTTGCAACATTTCTATTTAAGAAACCAAACCTGTGTGAGAACCACTCAGCAAGCTCATGAGAATGTTTACACACTTGTATGTGTGTATGGTGAGTGATAGTATGTCATTATCTTCATCTCTTTTCCTAATTCAAATAGGTCTGTGCAGGACACGGGATATACCCAACTTTGCTTGAAGGTTATTTTGAGGATCCCTTCACTTACCTCAGATACGAGATCAGCCAAGACATGTCTAGTGTCCAAATTTGGCTTGTTTAGTTTAGAACTGGAGCTGCAAGGCTAACAAACACTAGAACTGAGTCCATGTACTGTACGTATGTACCCCCAGTTGTTTCCATCAGAATACTTCAGCAAATGTTTTCTCAACTCTCATCCATGCCTTCATTAAGCTCTCACCAACTAATGTGACTTACTGTGAGCTTCAAAAAATAGCAAAAACATGTAGCAGAATCTTGAACAGTGACTATGAATGCCGATGAGAGCTGATGTAGAATCAGTTTTAGTGACAACAGCTGTCATAAATATGAAGGAATCTTATCCAATATCTTCTATCAACTATGATGTTCTATCAGCCCTGCTGCTGTCTAAAGTGCCTGTATCAGTGAGGTTCTAAGGTGTATACAACTGAATCTCATCGACTAGCCTGAGACCATAACAGTGAGATCTGGATGGGGATTGAGAGAAGTTTGGTTGATGTATTTTGACAATAATGACTAGTTTAGGTTGGTGACCATTGACTATCTATTAGCAATGTTAGCCTCACAGCACCAGTTCTAAACTAAAGAAGGAAAATTTAGACTCCAAACATGTCTCAACTGATTGATCAAATTTCTCATGAAAGTCTCCTTGTTGTTTAAATCAAAATTCTTCACAAAAAGTCTCTCAACCTGATCAAACCACATCCAGATTGTCCAAACCACATCCAGAAGTTCTTACAGACTACTGTGACTTACTGTGAGGTTTTTTTTTTTAAACTTGTGTTGCAGAATCTGCCATCTTGGACAATGCCTCACAACAGGAGAGCTGATTTAGAATCAGTTTTAGTGGTAAATACAGAGAAATATGATTCAAGATCATAATTCTACCAGCCCTGCTGCTGACTGAAGTGTCTGGAGTGTCTGGAGTCAATGAGGTTTAGGTGTCCCATTAACAAAAAATGATCCAGCTGTCACAGATGACAAGACTGAGCAAAGACGAAGGGACTGGAGAAGCTGTAACCACTTGTCTCAAAGACTAGACATAGCCCAGACCGTGGTCTTCTTTGTGGTTCTTCGTGGATGTGAAATCTGGACAGTGAAAAGCAGGACAGGATGAATATAGATGCCTTTGACCTTTGGTATTGGAGAGAACTTTAGACAACAAATAAATGGACCCTGGAACAAATCAATGCTCACCTTTCACTAGAAGCCCAGAAACCATATGAGAAGAAGTTGCTGGAACAGTTGAAGGTAAAAGAGCACCAGCAACAAGATGGATGATTACAATCAGAGGACACATGAACAAGCCAGTGAGATACCCGAAGACCCAAAGACAAGACAGGATGTTCTGGAGAATGAGTATACATATGGACACCATGAGTTAGAATGGACTTGACAGCACTAATATGAATAATAAAAAACAAACACAAATTGATTTGATTTTTAACAATAAACCAGATCGTATATTGAAATCTTTTAATATGGTGACAGGATTGTCGGATCACAACCTTTCACTAATAGCTAGGAAACGTACAAAAAAGAAGTTTATGTATTCCTCTAACACAGTACTTCCAAAAATTAGAATACCCAGAAGTGAGTTTACCAATTTAAAGAATGCATTGAGCAAAGTTAACTGGTCGGAGCACCTCTATCATAACTGTGTGGAAGAGGATGCAAAAATTTTTGTATCTGTTGTACATGACATAATCAGTCAGTTTATGAGAACAGTAAAAATCAAACCTCAACAGAACTGTCTCCCATGGTTAAATGGGGATATTTGCTCTATTAAGAAACAAGGAGACCATGCATTAAAACTGTTTTTGAAGACAAGAAAATAACACAATAGAAAGGTTTTTACGATGCTAAGAAACAAAGTGCTAAAGGAGATTCGAAAAGCTAAAGCAAATTTTTATATTAACATTATACATGGAGCAAAAGGTAATGCAAAATTAATATGGCAGAATCTAAAAAAACTAACAGAAAAGAGTAACATATCACAACAGTATATTAAAATTAACATGGAAGGAAACCACATTCAAGATCATGGTATGATTGCAGACATTTTTAATAATTACTTTATGGATTCAGTCAAAAGTCTCATAGAAACCTCTAGCTTAGTGGAGCAACATAATGTACCACAGTCAATTAAGACTCTGTTCCCGAAGTTCTCATTTCGACAGATTTCAAAATCAAAAGTAGATATGATTATTAGTTCTCCAAAGAACTCTAAGGCCAAGGATGTTTATGGAATGGACACTTTCTTTCTTAAAACTAATAAAGATGTTTTCTTAGGTCCCTTAATTAGGGTAATTAATCAGTCATTTGAACAAGGAGTTTTTTCTACAAACTGGAAGCATGCAGTAATTACACCTATTCTCAAGTCAGGGAATCAAACTGATGTTAACAACTATAGACCAATAAGCATCCTTCCTGTCCTGTATAAAGTTGCAGAAAAATGGGCAGCTGAACAGCTGACTTCATATATTAATAATAACTCCGTGACTCTCCATCCTTTGCAGTTTGGATTTAGGAGGCATTATTCCACTGAAACCGCAAATTGCTTTTTCTTAGAAAATATCAAAGCAAAAATGGACAGGGGGGGTGTTGTTGGTGCAGTTTTCCTTGATTTGAGAAAAACATTTGATACAGTGAATCATAAGATTTTACTGAACAAATTGATAAATTTTAATATATCACCATTGGCAATTAAATGGATAAAGTCTTATTTAGAGAATAGAAAGCAATGTGTTTGAATCTGTAATTCAGTGTCTAGATATTTGGATTATGAATCTGGAGTTCCTCAGGGGTCAATATTAGGTCCACTGTTGTTTAGTTTATATGTTAATGAGCTTCCAAATGTCTGTCCCCCTGGTGTTGTTTGTCAAATGTATGCAGATGATACTGTTATTTATGTGCATGAAAATGACAAACAGGCCACGCAGAAGCTTTCTGATGCTATGGTTTATATTACTGACTGTTTGAGTAAATGTTGTCTATATCTTAATGTCAAGAAAACTGTATGTTTTTCACCAAAAAGGCTGATTCTGATATAGACCAAGAAGTAGTTATAGAAGGACAGAAGCTTAAGGTAATGCAGGACTTTAAATATCTTGGTGTCACACTAGATTCACAGTTGAATTTTAAAAGGCATGTGAAGAAAGTTGTCAGTAGGGTGAAATTTAATCTGAGT
>BRDA01077368.1:0-17920 GCA_036984385.1 Crenuchus spilurus
TTATCAGGTGCTAGCCTGCTACAAGCAACCAGAGACAGATGGCATTGGAGAGAAGTGACTCGTCTCTGCAGCCTACCATCACGAAGCGATGACGGTGTATGACATGACATGACATGGTCGGTACAGTGGCTGAGTGGTTGGCACATTCTCCTCTCGGCACTGAGGTCTTGGGTTCAAGTTCCCATCTGAGTGGAGTTCCCACGTTCTACCCGTGTCTTTGTGGGTTTCCTCCCACAGTCCAAAAACATGGAGGTCTGGTGAATTGGCTATTCTAAAATGACCCTGGTGTGTATGTATGTCTGTGTATGAATGTATGCATGCCCAGATATGGTTGGCACTCTGTCCTGGGTGATCCCCTTAGCGCTCAATGCAGTCCACCAGGTGGACGGTCACTTCTGGTTGAGAGTACGCTGTGCGGGACTGGCTGCCACTTCTTGCCGGTGTGGGTGGTTGAGTGTGTTGATTGTAAAGCATCCTTGGGTTTGAGAAAGTCGCTTTAGAAGTGTAACAAATTATTAAAATGGAGGTTCTGGAGTCATTTCTTCTTCTACAGAAGCTCCTCTGCACTTTCTAGATCAGGCATGTCTGTGTTCTTCACCTTCTTTCTCAGAGAAAAGACTGAATTTTCTGTTTTCTCACCAAACTCAGATCATTTTAGTCCCATCTGGACACACCTCTCTGACTTTCCAGACACTTTCAAAATAATAAACCGTCCCTCTGAATAATTAAGTACAGATTATGTAACTTGTTTGTTATCCAGAAACTCAGTTATGTTGGGATGGTTGGCAGACTTTACCCAGTCTCGTGGTTTCTAGACCTTTAATTAATCTCACCACTGAACTTGAAATCTCAGGCACTGAATCAACAAACGTTTTTGACTCGTTTTACCTTTCTCAGCTGGAAATTGAAAAAAACTCAGTTTTGCCAGGTTTACGTGGTATTGCAGTCCCACACTGCGCTGGTTTGGGGTATTTTGTACAAAACATGGTAACGATTTCTATTTACTTATTTTAAATTTTTAACCCAATGTCAGTATCGTTTGATGATATTAGTATTGCTATTATGAATTGGGTGCCTCTCAAAGTCAAATGGCTCATTTTACTGTACTGGGAAACTATACTAAACTATACATCTACACAAGAAACTAGAGTAAACACTGAAGAACTGGCTAATACAGCTCCTGGGAAAGAAAAAAGTCTGTACCAAAGGTCAAGCAACCTTCTGCCTGAGCGTTCCTTCATTTCTCAAACTGAAGCTGCTCTCTTTTTGAAGTGCTACCAGGATCCGTGCTTGATTACCAAAAGAGAACACGGAGGCTGGCAGGTCTGGACGTTACATCTCGGAGTGAGATTGAGAGGAGAGTTAGGGTGAGTGGTGAAAGGGCACAGAGCGATCCCACGTCCTCTACTTTCACAAGAACCTGCATCTGGGAAGCAGCTGTGTTAAGAGTCAGAGTAGAGGAGGTGAGGTTAATATCACTCTGGCTAATATAGCTACACAAGCTGATGCTCCAGTATAGTCCTGTTAGACTGAGAAGAGACTGGCCAATATTCAAAGAGCTTCTCATTTAGGATCACATCCCTACAACCTTTGCCGATTCCTTTAGTGACTTACTCAGACACATCATGAATATGGTTCAATATGATTATTCTGTAAGATTCACTCAGATACTGTACAACTCATAGCTGCTCGTATTCTTACTTACGAATGTGTCTAATATCAGGTTTTTGCGGACCAAGTTCAGTTCTTCATAGTAATGGTATTCCCTAATGGCATCTGGATAATGTGTCCTGCCACTCTAAAACAGCTGTTCAGGCTTTCAAACAAAGAGTTCAAGGTGTTGACTTGACCTTGGTCCCCAGATCTCAGTCTAATTGAACATGGTGGAATGTGCTGGAAAAATGCATCTGATTCACAGTGGCCCAACCTCCAAAATGACAATTTACCTCAAATTAACAGCAACCATAAAACCAAAAAAAAGTGTTACACAGGCTTGTGTTCAGCACAAACTCAGCAACAGCAGTGTCAAAACAGTAAGAGTCATAAATCTATATTTTTATTAAATCTGCTCTAAACTTAGACTTTCCAAAAACCTATTTTCAGATGTGCTGATATTTTGAGAAACTCACTCAACATTTCTAGCCAAGACTTTTGAGCTCAGAACTGAATAAACAGAGGTGTTGTCTACACACTGCTCATTACAGTTTTTAGACATTGTATGTGGTTTTATTTCTAATGTTAACTAATGTTTTACTCATTCAGTGGTTCCTAGATTGAATATTTATTAGAGAGGTGTGAATACTCAGGTGAGAGCTCTTTGTTCAGGTTCACATTCCATACATTCCATGGTTGATATTCCAACAATGGAATGTCCGGAATTACCATGTCATCATCATATGAATGACAGATAGCGTCATTTGGCAGGAAAAAAGTGCAGCTGTCTGACTTGCTCTGAAAAATGTGTCCCTGCTTATTTAAGCTCCTCTCTCAAATATCTAAAAATATATTTAGATTCAAGCTATATATATTTGAAAAGTAAAATTCAAATTTTCCCTTTTTTGATTCCTAGTTTTGTTTCTAGGAGTTACATAAGTGTTCCTGCAGAAAAAGTTATGTCCTCGCCAGTGGGAACGCTGACTCCAGTGGGTTAAAGCAGTTTAAGTGTGAAGGCTGTGAAGTGATGTGGCCTGATAAAAAAAAAGACCATTATGAAACATTAGATCAACCCAGGTTTAAAGTTAGAGGCTAAGCTGGAGACCGCGCTTTGCAAAACAGGCTTCAAATATGACAAATGTCCGACTTGGTCAGGTTGCTTGGAATGGTTTATTGAAGACGTAGTAATAAAGACAATACTGCAAAGTTTCAATGAAAATGTAAGAACTTAATGGATAAGTTACACTCTAAATACTAATCAAGTAAAAAAAAAAAACAAAAAAAAAAAACACAAAATAAGCACCACATACTGTACATATTGACCTATCCCAAAGTCAGGGGAAACACCCATGTACCTCAGAACACTAAGTATAAGCTAAATAAACAGTGAAATGATAGAGTAGACATATCAGTAAAGGCATTCAAATCAGCTGATTGACCTCACAAAGTTTGAATTCACATCATTAAAGATATTTCTCTCCAAAGCTTTTGTGACCACATGAGAGTACAGAAAAGCTAGGTGCTTCCAACATGTACAGTAGACATATATCACCAGAGAACATACAGTTCGAGAACACAGAGAAACAAACCACAGGTCCTTTTTTCTGCTGAGGTCATATGACAAATAACTCAAAGGAAGGAACCAAGGAACCAGATGTTTTCAAGTTTCAGATACTCGTTTTGACCTTCTCAGATAAAAGGTTGTAATCATTAAGGCAACCTGGCCCAATTTCAAGAATTAACAGACCGTCGGACATACCGTATCCTCCAATGATTTTTGGGATTATTTGCCCAAGAACTACAATGATTAATTAATTAAAGACGTTTGTAACATTCCAACAGTAACATTTCTTCAGTAGTAATATTTTAAGGCGTTTTTCAACTGGGCAGTGAGGTTTGGTATGGCTGCATATCCATGATCTTACATTCTGTTGCCATTTACACTGCTACGTAGGTCTTGGGTTGATGGACATCACAACTCATACCACCATTCATTCCTCTGAGAAACTGAAGCTTTCATTGCATGATTCAGTTTAACTTTCCTTTTCTTCTCACATTGTTGAGAAGGTTAGGCTACATCTTCATTACATTACCTACATTAAAATATTTAAATTATCAGTATAATATTGGTATGTCACAATCAGATGTCAATTGTTGATCATTATTTCAGAAAGTTGCAGCACAATCCTGAGTGGTAAAATTAGGACCACTCTGCCCGTTGAAAAAACAGCAGCAGCAGCATTTTGTGAAAATTAGGGAGATTCTAATCATATAAAATTTTAAATATAATCATAAAATGTATTTCTTGACTGTATAACAGCTTGGAATGAATCACATCTTAAATTTTTCTTTGGCAACTTTACACTAAACCAGCGGTTCTCAGACTTCACTCTGAAGAATTCCTGCCTTGTACTCTTTAAAGGGCCAATACAGCAAAATGGTCCCCGCCAATTACACTCCATGTATTTATCGATGTTCTAAGTGAAAACATCTTTGCACATTTTAATACAGAATTACTCCTTTTTACTGACATTTAACATGTTGGAACAACAAAAGACAATGCAAACGTAATGGCACATTAAATACAGTGCTAAACTCCGGTAATAACTAGGAATTGTGCAATATTTTCATTTCCTACAGAGCTGAGATTACATTTAACTGATTTTTAAGTCATAATTCCAAGGCTGAATAAACTTTTGCATCAGTTGGATTTTTTTTGTAATTAATGTTTGATGTGTAAACATTCTTTCAAAATGTGCCTTTCACTCATCAGTCCACATATAGAAACTAAAAAACAGGCGATTCACTGTGTTGTCACAAAAATCATTAATTTGCATAAACCAGCACATTCAGCCTATTGGAATTTAGCTCCACCCATTTCCACTGAAGTCTTAAAGTTACAGTAACAAAAACGACTTTTTAAATATAAGTTATGGAGAGGTTGCAAACTTTTCAAGTAAAATACATTTTTGCTACACAAGACCACAGAAATGTCAAAAATACAGAAATAAACGTAGGATAAGGGCGCTTCAATGTTTTCTGCTCCGACACACCTACTTCAATTTAGCAAGGACTGAATCGGGTGTTTTCACACTAGGGTTTTTATTCCAGACCCAGGACTGCTTGCTCTGTGAGTGTTTAGTCTGAGTTTGAGATGGTTTGGAGCCCAGGACTGGACCAAAGAACCAATTTCTGGTCCTCCTGAAGTCAGTGGTCAAGAGTTTGCTTCACTGTGGTGGGGGAAGATGCAGAAGATGCTTCTGCAGCCCCATGTGGGGTTGTGAGATTTGTTCATTTAGTACTGTGACTGCTTTGGCTTTACTTTTCAAGTCTTGTGATGCCGAAAAATAATTGTTGAGGATGGTGGAGCTCACAAGGAGACCAAATCCCTCAAATATACTGACAGAAGACATTCAAGAGTAACTGTTATGTTTGTAAACCATCAGCTTCATCACAAGGGCTTCATTCCAACAGTGGACCAGTGTCGAAATAACATAAAACTCCATCAGCAGTATTTGCAAGTACATGATTCATTGTATCCAGAAAGCTCTGTTCTTCAGTGCTTGATATTTATATTCAATAAAAATAACCTCATGCTAGACAGTTAGTTAGCAAACTAGATACAGAAGTGATGTTTCTTCAGAACTGATCCACGGCTGAGGTAAAATTCTGTGAAAACAAACCAGCGATAAGTCCCTGCCCTAAACAAGTCCAGAACCGGTCCTGGGTACAGACATTATTAAAGCCAAGTTTGAAAACACCCTTAGAGTACAAAAACACTGCAGGACAGGATAAGTGCTGACTGAACCTTTTAACGCTGCTTTCAAAACTTGATACAATATTTGCCTCTTGGAGTGAATAAGTTAAGAAACACATAAAAACAACCTCGTAAGACTCGAAACAGTAGAAACGGAGAGTAACGTGATGAGCCAGAGGTGTGCGTGTTGTAACGAGATACAATTCCATACACAAGTTGCAGCAAAAGAGTTTACAAGTTTTTTTTTTTGTTTGTTTTGTTTTTGGGAGGTGATTCCTGTTTGACCATCCTTCTTTCCGTTTCCTTTTTTAAATTTCATACTAAATGTGACGAACATCTGCACTCCTCCACCAGAGAAGTGACTTACGCTTTCTCCAAAGACTTGTAGTACTCCTTAAGCACGGTCCAGGCTTTGGGGGCCATGAAGCCCTCTGGTGGGTTCTCACCCTCTCGAGCCATCCTCCTCATGCGGGTGCCCGAGATGAAGTCATAGTCCTCATGGCTGCAGGAGAAAAAAACAGAGTCTGTGAGAACACAGTTCAGCTGTAAATGTTAACTTTATGGTATAAAAAGAGTCTTCAGGGTGAATCTGTAGAAATATTTAAATACAAGTGACTGACAATCAATCAGAAATTGTATTGGTATCTGCAGATAATTCAGTTATGATATTTTGAGAGTTGCAGCATTGCACGAGGTCACGAGATACTGCAGTTCCTCAATCAACTGCTAGATGGCGTTGCAAACATCACTCTGAGCTGCAGAAAGCCATTAAAGCCAGTGTTGAGTGATGACGGCTGAAATGTGAAGTTATGCCTAAGGAGGTGCCTTAGTAGGCAGCACTTAGATAAAGGTATCTGTAACCATTTAAAACACAATCAGTACACTAAAATACTGACAGCTTGCTGCCAACTATTAGTGTATTTTCAAAAACTGATCAGAGTTTACAGCATTTTATGTAAACATTGGATTTGGACTACAGTCTCAGTAGGCAGCATTTCTTACATTTAGCCAACATAACGTCTGCCTTTATTTTTAACCATATCAGACTCAAACTTGTTTGGAAAATGTGTAAAATAAACATGCCTCATGGGGCAAGCTGGACTGGATAATGTCACAGTGTCAGAACTCAGCAGAGCCAGTAAATATCACTAACCACACTTCAGAGAATCAACAGCTGGAGTTCAACAAGGTTTTAAATGTAAAAGTATTTTTAATCTTGAGAGGCAAAGTACCGATCGTTACAAAAGCCCTGCGTGATGACACATTGCCTGGAAAAGTTAATGTAGAATCCAGCTCTTAACTTGATCAATGAAAGACAATTGGTATCATCCCCAGAAACATTGACTGGTCCATTTCTACATTCACAGATGATGTTGCTGCAGTTTGGTGATCTTCCTGATCACACTACACAACAGCAGCATCATAGGATTATGTGATTTATCAAGAACTTATAATTAGTTGACCAAAGGAGGATGGGTCCCCCCATGTGTGTCTGGTTCCTCCCAAGGTTTCTTCCTCCAGTCTGAGGGAGTTTTTCCTTGTCACTGCCGCCGTTGGCTTGCTCACTGGGGATTTGGTGTTTTGTAATTACTAACCCTGTAAAGCTGCCTTGTGACATCAGCTGTAAAAAGCACTTTACAAATAATTTTGACTCAACTTAAAGTCTAAAATATCTAAACTCTACTGAATTCGTAAACAAATAGCATCAAAAATAAAAACACGTCCAATACCCGAAAAACAACTCATTCAAAATCCAAATGATAATCAGACCACCTAATATAGAATCTCTAATGGCATCTTCACTGAACTAGTGAAGTTCACAAGATTACTCCAGGGTCAGATCTTCTACAATTTACAGAAGGATGTTAAGAAAATAAATCCACCGTCTTTCAGCGCTGCGCTGCTCTTACACTACTATAGTCACTTTAGTAAAATGTGGTTTCTTTCTGCTGTTGCTCTTCCCAGATGTGGTTTGTCTACATTAGGGAAGAGTTTTGTTTGGATCTGGACTTGCATACTCAATGTATGTCAAATGTCAAACATTTCCAAGGAGAACAAAATGACCCTGACCCAAGCCTGTATCTGTACGTTAAGCTGGGACTTTTGGCTGTTGGTCAGCAGCAGGCTACTGGTGAACATCCATCACTGAGAGTCAATGTGGTGTGTAAAGCATCATTAGCTTTAATACGTCATATTACCAAAAGTTAATCCACCTGTAGGTCTTCATCAAGCATGTTAATGGAGTTTGTTCTTCCTTTACTGCAGTAACAGCCTCTGCTCTTCTGAGAAGACTTGACACTGTGTTGGAACATTGCAGTGAGGTATTTTATTTGATTGTATTCAGCCAAGAGAACATTAATGAGGTCAGGTACTGATGTTGGTTGTTTAGTTCTGGACACTTCCAAGTCATCCCGAAGGTTGAATGGCGCTGCATCACTCAGTTCCACTACCCCCTAGATGATGCAATCAGACGTTTCAGGCTGCACTCCTTTTTCCAGTTTTTATTCCTATACTTGTCTATCTGAGAGGTCTACCAACCCGCAAATTGTGTTTGTGTTCTTGTGATGTTTTCAGAGAGGTTGAATATGGGTTTGAAGTGCTAGTTTGCGCTTTATGCGAGTGGAGATAGTGGTGGGAAGTCTGAACATGGGGATGGTGAGCATAAACTAAAACTCCGACGAGGGAAAGTTAACATGCAGTCAAATGAGAAACATCTTGGACTGATTTGAGCAGTTACACTTTGTAGGGAGAATTTAAGGGAGATCGCTAGTAATTAGGCTTAGCATCCATACTGGCCTCAGCTTCGGTCCAGCCCACGCTACTCCATGAGCAGACAGAATGCCATAAATTTGCAAAGGCGCCAAGTGGGGCCCTTTGAAATTCAGATGGGGTGCTAGTCTCTTTCTCCCCTCCCCAATCACTCAAACTCTCCAGGATGGAAGAGGTAGGAAAAAAGGAAAAGGGGGGATAGAGGAATGGAGACTGTCAAGGACTATCCAAGACCTGACAGATCAGTATCAACACCAAATCTATACTTTAGAACATATTCGGTTCAGAATAAATCACACCATCTTACAGAAAAAAGAAGTTATAGTGCAGTTTCCTCCACAACACCTGGTCATTCATTTTTTATCTCTGCAGAGCGCTGTATTTTCTAAACCATCTAGGATATCATTTCTGTTTGAGAGGAGACCATGAGCTCTACAGACGTCTTCTGAAGGTCAATGAGTTGAATCACGAGTCACATGTGCATTAGTGGACCAAGACCGTTCTGTTTGAGCAATCCAAGTGCTCAGTAGTTGCACATTTATTTCTATTTTCTCGTTCCTCAGCGAGCGAGCTCTTATATTTCTCAGTGAGCTTGCTCAGTACAGAAATTTACAGGAACAATGAAGAATTATAAAAATGTATTTGATTGCCCTTTTTATGTTCTAGCAGGTCTAGCTGGTGCACTTGCTTAAAAAAAAAAAAAAAAAACACACTAGAAAACCATATGCACGCACACCATGTTCATGTGACACTCCGCCAATATTTTGATTGAGTACTTTCTTACTGATTGATTAGCCATTTTTATGTTCATTATGCAGGGTAATCATTATTTGATGATTATTATCACTTTCTATACTATTTATTAATTTGTGGGATTTTTCTACATGTATATGTGGTCCCACTCCCGCATTGTCTGGATTGATTGACCTCCCGCTCCCCCCAAAAACAATTAAATTTGGGCCCGTGTCGCAAGATATTGTGAAGGATCCCGCAGGAGTGCAGACCTCTATACTGGTGGTTAAGTGACTTTGTAACTGCCAAGTATTTTGCATTAAAAAAATGAAATAAAGAGTTGACTGGCTGTGTTTGAACAGCCAAATCTGATTCACCTGACAAAACAATGACTCCGTGACAGTTCATAAAATAAAATGAAAACTAACGACAGGCCTAATGGATCCCCAATATTCCTCCCTATGGTACATTATGGAGTACTACTGCTCCAATGACAAGCCTAATGGATCCCTAAGTCATCTCTGTTGTAGATCCTGGAGTGGTACATGCCTGATGACAGACCCTGATTCATCATCAATATTCATCTCTATGGCAGATTTTAGATTGGCACTGCTCTGATTAGAACAATGTCACCCATAATTTCAGACCACCAGGTCTACTGGAGTTTATGAAGACCATTTACTTGAGATACAAGTTACAGAAAACAAATATGGGCAGAGAACACAACAAAAGTCTGAAAACAAAATCACTTCTGCATGGACTACAGGTATTGGGGATGAACACATTAAACTCTCCATCACTGCAGACTTCACTTCAGTCCGTTTCCCAGTTACATCTCTCCAAACACACCAAACAAGCACATACTTGTACAGTGCAGTCAATTTTCCTTCCAAGAACTTCAAATAAAAATGTATTTGCACGGAAATGAAATGTTTGAAACATGTATTTATTCTAGCCCTGGACGGACAACAACTTCTGGTGGTTTGTTGGAAGATCTGCATCTGAGAAGGATGACCCTGCATTCCAGAGCAGCATACGATGAGCATCAAAGACTCCATCCAGGAGACTGAAAGCTTCAGCTCACTGAGAGAAGCGACTGTTGTGCTTCCAGAGAGGATTCAGATGGGACGGTTCGAGCTGGGCTTAATTTCTTACAGTCGAGTCTCTCTGAAATCAAACTAATTAAAGGCAAAACCAGCTTTCAGCACACCCGGGTCTTCTGAATTCCAGAAAAGCACAATGCAGGCCTGTGTGACAACTGATCTCCGTTGTGCAGTAGTAATGTAAGAAATATGAATTGTGATGTTTTGTGACTCTCAAACATTTTTTAATTAGTAGTTTATATGTCAAGATGCATTGTTCTTTTTAAACCACCAATTTGTAGAAGACTGTGATCTATTTTCTGCCATTAGACTCTTCCACTCCATCCATCCATTATCCCACCGTGGTTAGTCCTGTACCCCCTTACTGGGCGTTACACTATTCAACTAAGCCCAGGGCAGGGCGCCAATCCATCACTTGGTGCACACACACAAATGGACAAATTTTGAGTACCCAATCCACCTGACCTCCATGTTTTTGGACCATGGGAGGAAACCAAAGGCCCCGGAAAAAACTCAGACACGGGGAGAATATGAAAACCCCACCCAAATGGGACTCAAACACAAGACCTCAGCGCTAAGAGGCAAGCGTGCTAACCACCAAACCACCATGCCACCCAACTCTTCCACAAATTATTGCTTTTTTGACTGGATACTAAAACCTTTTTAAATGGCCCAATTTTCTGCCAATATGTATGAAATTGGTGCTACCTTTTTGGATCCAGGCACTGGGATATGGTGCCTCTGGGACCAAATTCAGAGCATTTTCTCTTATGAGCCTGTTTTTGGAAAGGTCGACTGTAGTAGACTGGGTTATCTAACAGACTGAGGGGCTAGTGGTAATGGTCACAAAAGGTCAATACAAACACTGTTTATTCTATACATTTTTACACTACTTGACCTGTTGATGTAGAAAAGCTCATTTAGTCAATGTCCAAATAAATATTACTGAAAAGAGATGAAGACAAACAAGGCATGTTTGTTTTTGACTATAAAGCAGAAAAATAGAAGCACCATAAAACCAAAATATATTTTACTTCCATCTAGAGCACGTTTCTGATCCATCAGTGAAACTATTGACTGGATCTCAATATGTACTTGCTCGTCTTAAAACTAACAACAGTATGAATTTTGTGACTCAGTACTGAAAATGTAACGTTTATAGTATTTGGGGTCTTCAAAGAAAATCTGGAGAAAACTGCCTGAAAACTCAAACTATGAGATGATGATCAAAAGCATGTTCTACTTGGACTCGCATAACTATATAACAATCTGCATTTTACCCCATGTTAGTCTGTTCTCTCTGGAACGAGGGCTGAGGAGGCTATTAGTGTAGAGCACTATTAATTACACGCGAGATTTCTGTTAGTCATCGCGCTCGGACGCAGTCGCGTAATTAGCGCCAGCGCTCCATGATTTCTAGACGACTTCAAAGTACTGGGAAAAGCCACAGAACTTAGTAAAATCCTCAGAAAACCAGAAGAGTTCCTGTTATTCTTGGCGTTAGGTTTCTCCGCAGATAACTAGAGGAAGCTGGACACACACGGAAATTACACTCGAGAAGCTGAATGATCGATTTTGGAGCTTATTGAAGAAAACATATAAAATGTTTACAGACTGGGCAAATTCCTGCCGTCAGCAAACTCTGTCCATCCTCCACTTTTCCTGACAGAAGACTGCAAACTTCTTATATAATCACGTACTGAGTAAATGCAGAAAGTGGGCATCCATGTGCTTTAAATAATACAATTGTGCATTAGATAATACAGGACTAATACTGAATAATTAAAACATTATTTCAGCTTTTTTTATACAGTGACATTTTCTTTTCATTCAAACTTAACAAAAACGATGGATTCACTACATGACTTAAGGAAAGTCGGTCATTACAACCACAAGCTTAAAGTGTCAAAAAGTATATTTTATTTTTACTGGTGCCAGGTTTATAGAAGCACCATCTGATAAAGACAAGAGACCAGAACATGAAGCCATTCCTTGTATTCAGGTTAAGGCTGGTCATAAATCAAAATACAAAGATTTAAAACTTACTTTTTGGGGTCATAAAAGTCCATTGCCTTTTTAACTTTGTTGTAGGCTGCCACTTTGAAGGGCACAATCTCCAGAGAGATGAGTCCAGGGGCCATGGTGAGGACTTTGGCGCCATGACTAGGCTCATACAGGTCTTTACCCGTATCTGGATGGGGCATTCCAGCTGGGTCTCGGCCCACGATGTAGAAGTTGGCACCGGCAACCATCCGAGCTCTGCAATGCCACTGTACCTGTGGAAAACAGGTTTAGGAGAGTGTTACCAACAAGCATGGGCATTATGACAGCAGCAGTACCCAATGTTATCAAAGAAAACATTACTATTTCTGCAAAAAAAATTCTCTCTTGGTAGGTGAAAACATCCCCTCTCAGAAAAATGGTCATTGGAGTGGTAATACATGAAGGTTGCATCACTGGCCCACTTTAGTTTGTGAACATCAGATTGTGTTATAATGGATGTAGCTGAAGTTGTATTGACTTCTCTCACTCTGACTTCTCTATGTCTCCAGACTTTTACATTTAAAAGTTTAGTTAAAGATACTCATCTGCTCCTTTGTCCTAAACAAGTGAATGTACAATACTCTGGTTTGTATAGTGTTTGTATAAAAATTATAATGGGATTTTGTGAGCACTTCTCTGGGCATTTTATGCTTGTTTAATTGATTTTGTCTCATTCTATTGGCCAATATGGCTCTTCCACTTGTCTTCTTCCTTTACACTGCTACTAAATAAACTAAGGTTTAATTTTTGAAAAGCATTAGACTTTGGCTTTCCATAAGAGTCATAGAGGACGAAGATGCATCGTCACTGAACTACAGCCAGGGTCATCGTTAGGGAAGTGCAGTCAAGGCTCGATGATACCAGCCCTGAGTGGTCTTTAAAAGTGAAAGTAAGGGCACCAGAGTGGCTCAGTGGACCAAGGCACTGCCCGTATGATCTGAGGATTGTGAGTTTGAATCCCAATCATGCTGCTTGCCAGCGACAGTCAGGGTCTCAAGAGAGCAGAATTGGCCATGCCCTCTCTCTGGTTGGGCAAGATGGTGCACTCTCCCTAACAATATAAACAATGTCGACTGACACAGGTGTCTGCTGGGCGATCCATCAGTACCAGGGATTTGCGCTTTCATTGAGCGTGCTAGCTGCCCGGCGGTGATGTATTGAGGAAAAAAGGGACATCACTAGCATCAGAGGAAGGCTGTGCTTGTCTGCCCCCTCCCAACAGAGTCAGGGACATTGCAAGTCATAGTGATAGGAATAGTTAATAAAAGGGGCGTGGTTAATTGGCCACTAAAATATATTGGGAGAGAAAAAAGAAAGTGAAATTAAAGTTTGAGTGATCTGGACCAAGTAGGTCCTGTGACAACACTCCACCACCCTGGCACTGGAAGACCTCATCCTCCAGACTCTCTAACAGCATAATGCTGGCAGATACAGTGATGATGAGCAAATCTTTTGGGAAGTGTTATCATATTTCTATTTTTTTATTTAACTTTTAAAACAGGCTGCTTAACCCAACACTCAAGTTTAGTATGTAAACGTTCCCAGGGACTTTGTCTTTAGTCACAGAAAGCTATGACCACACCACTCTGTAATACAGGCTTGATTTATTTCTGGAAACAGCTCCAGGACTGAGTAGGATATGTACAGAAGTAGTTTTGAGAATGAACAGCTAAAGAAACCTCCAAAACACGATCATTACAAAAGCAGTGGAAACATCCAAGGCTTCATGTGCAGCTATCCTAGCCAGCCTGGACAGAGACACACGATCCGGACTGGCCTATATCAGAGGCCTATGTCTTTGTGAGAGTGAGCAGGTCTTCTGCTTCCTCATCGTAATTCACCGAGTGTAATAGCTGCTTCCTGCGGGCTTGCTTTAGACCTCCAGATCCCTGTCTGCTCTCAATAAAGCGCTAATGTCCCCAGCCGAATGATTAAAGGACAGCAGACTTCAAAACAGATAGAGTATATTCCATCAGCGACAATTTGTGCAAGAGGAGCGCTCCGAGCTTTCTTCCACTCTCCAATTGGACTGTGTGCTCAGGGGCCGCCGAGGGATGAAGCTGGTTGTGTTTAGAGGCAGCACAAGAGGCATAAATCAAGTGAAAGCAGTCAGCTGTGTACGTGATGAGCCTGTCTCAGCTGTCTGCAGCTTCACTCATGTGGCTCTCTGCTTCAGGTCAATTTCAGGCACTGAGGGAGTGACACTGAACAGCAGTCCATGAGATAGTAAACGAGAAAACATGGTGCCCTGTAAAGGTTCCCCTCACACCAAAGCCTGCTCTGAAATTCAGCTTTTAAAGTAGTAGTGCTACATCTTCAACTACAACTGCGAAATCTACAACCTCAAATGTACTTCAGCCGACAAAGTAAGTCACACACTGCTCTAAAACACATCATCTACTTTGGTTCAGGAGATCTAGGCTATATTCACATTAGCAGGCTGAAGTGTCTCAGATCTGATGTTTTCAGGGCTGTGTGGACGAGTCAAATCCCATCTTTTCTAATCAGATTTGAGTCACTTTCATATGTGGTTCTAGATCAGATAGGTATCAGATCTGTGGACATGTGACTTGAATGTGATGGTCAGATCAGATTTCATGTCTTTTTGCTTGTACGTATGTGCGTAGTGGGTGAGCCAGCGTTGGCTTCTCTCGTTTACTCACGTAGCTGTAAAAACAGCAAAAGCAACCAGCTGGCATTTATTCACCATCTTCACCTGATCATGTACAGTCCAGCACCTGTTTACTGTCCTCCTGAGCAACACAACAGCTACTAACACATGTGTTTTACCAGTTTTAATAAAATCAGTCCTCTCACAAATACAGGGTTGCCAGATCCCCATACCTCATATCGAATTTGTAACAGTCACGCTACACAAACAGAAAATAACCCAAAGTCATTGAGCAAATCAACAAGCTTTAAAATGTAAATCTTCTTCAAATCTGACTCTCTCATTCAGTTGCTTCTTTTATTTAGTGCAAAAACCCTGCAAACCACCAACTCTGAAGATTTACCGGCGACTGTATTTTTGCAAACCTGGCAACCCTGCACAATGTGATGCTTTTTGTTGTTGATGATGAAGGCAACATATACATATATATCAATGTGCACATGCGAGCCATTTCAGGGACAGATTGGTTCACATTACAGAGAGATACAGCTCACTTACATTTGTGAATGTGAACCGTTAACAGTCAATAAAAAACGTGGCTGTAATGTGAACGTAGCTCTAGATGTGGTTTGAGCAAAGTTCTAATTATTTATTTATGAAAACATTTAGATGCCTATTGAGTTATTGTGTTTGTTAGGAAAATCTGCCTTGCAGCAAGAGATCAAAACTAACTCCAAAAATACTTTGGTTGATTGAATATTAAGTGTAAATGTGATTTTTGGGTGAACATTCCTTTTCATATTTATACAGATTACCCATAGCATTAACTCCAATTTGCTAATATGCTGTTAGTCTTCCTCTTATCACCACAACAGCTCAGAGCCATTACGTCATAGGCTCTACAAGATTTCTGAAGGTGCCCTTTGGTAACTTGTGCCAATACACTTGTATTAGATCCGTTAAGTCCTGTAAGTCCGCTACAGAATGTATTCACTGTTCCATCACATCTGACAGATGATCAGAATGAGATTGTATGCGTCCACATATGTAACATCTGTTACAAGTGTTATTATGCCAACTCTACTGGAGAGACAATCGGTGACCTGTTTCTTTATTTCACTCCAGCACTGCAGTGATGTGCTGGATACTTCAGCAACAAAAATTCCTCTGGATTTACCTCAGTGGGTCCGGCATACATCATGGGTGAGGGAAAGATGGCCACAATGGTCGAGTTTGGGTCAAGTACACCCTCCTCCAGTACAGCGGCGTGCTGCCTCATCCGCCACGGTAGTGGTACATCATCATCTTTCGTCCAACCGCCCAGTGGGTGCAGCAACAACACGGGTCGCCGATAACCTCGCTCTATCAGACGTCTCTGAGTGTCTTGCATCAGCAGAGCATGACCGTTATGGACAGGATTTCTCAACTGGAAAGCAAACACTGCATCTGAGAGTGAGAGGAAGAGAGAGTACATAAAGCTTAAGTGATGTGATCATATCCAGCAGTCACAAACACAACTTGCATAACTCCACTGAAGCTAAGTGGGTCTGGGTCTTCTTTGCACTTGGCTGAGAGACCTCCATGGAAAACCTTCATGATTGTGGACAATAGAAGGTACTATTCCTGTGTGGACATCAGTGCCCTAGGGCAGTAATGGGGACACTACTATATAAATAGTGGCATTTTTCACATCATTTCTTCAAAAAGAGGAGGTGTGTTACCCTGATGTACTGGCTAAATTTCCTGGCTTAGTCTCTCCTCCCCTCTCTGTCTAATAGCTAATATGTGGTGACAGTTCTGGACTGGCAACAAGCAGATGCTAACTCTCCGTTTGTCCCAAGAGCTTTGAGTGCTACAAAAATATAAATAGTACCTGCATTCATTTCTTTAAACTTCTGCTTGAGTTCAGTTGGAGTGAGTCGGTACATATCCAGCCCATCATTCCAGTAGATTCGGTCCAACACCTGCAGGTCTCCTCCTACCAGCCAATCACCACTCTCCATCACCATCTGAACCAACACATGCATAAACATGAAAAAGTGTATACAATGATTTGCCCAGAGAAGTAATAATGACCAATACAAAGAAAGAAAGAGCCACAGCTGATTAACATCAAGACTGCCTTCTTCGTTTTCACCTGACAACAATTCCCACTAATTTTCCTGGTGGAGCAGAGAGAGAGGAGAGAAAAGAGATGCACAGTATGGAAGAGAAGTGTGTGAGGTGGCAAATGAAAAATCTGTTTCCGTGGTCTGGTTTGAATATGTAGGATTTTGGTTTGAAGGAGGAAACAACAGTGTTTGAGGCAGTGTTAATTTTGACAGGTGATTTTGATTTACCGGTAGTTTTAGTCTTATGACTAAAATGTATACCTATTAGTTTTAGTCAAATTTTAGTCAGTTAGTTATTGTTAGTTTTAGTCTAGTTTTTGTTGACAAAAACTGAAAACATTTTAGTCTAGTTATAGTCAATTAAATGTTTAAAATATTTAATCTAATTTTAGTGGTATTTTTTAGTTATACTATTTTAAATTAGAGCTATTTTTAGACTGCTTACTGTTATTTTAATAAAACAATAGTCTTTAATTTTTGTTACGTTTAATAACACAATGACATCAGATATTGTGGAAGAAAGTTGGCCCATTTTTCTTTTTCTAAAACACTTTGTGTTTATTTAACTTTTACATGACAAAATGTAGTATGTAAATACAATTTGGTATCAACTTGACTAAACACACACATTAACAGCAATCCCTTCACAGCCTCTTAAAAAACCAGAAATTATTTATATCTGTGTAAATATCCAGTATAACAAACAACAGACACATGAGAGAAGTCTGTCCTCTGAGCTTTCTGTCACTAACGATAAAGGATAGATTAAGAGGGAAAGAGTTGGGTTTCTCCGATGTGCTGGCCTTTTCTCATTTCTCTTACTCGTTCTGTTGGCTGTTAACTTGCACTTAATGTGGACTACCACGGCTTACGTGCCTTTCCTCTTCGTTTCGTTATATGACTGTATTTAAAATTAAACGAAGGCTGTACGTGTGTCTTACGGCTCCAGTTAGATGTGTTTGTGATCTATTTAATCTAAACACCTAAGATAATGTTAACAGATTACACATTTCCCCTTTATACACTGAAACATTCAGTATATTGCTTTGCTTCTCCTTTCCGTGCATTCGGCACCATCAGGTGTAATTCACGTTCAATTGTCGGTTGTCTTGCTCATTCTCTTTACTCTTTTCCGGTCGTG
>BRDA01077395.1:0-11722 GCA_036984385.1 Crenuchus spilurus
ATTCCTGAGCGGGTGATTAAGACAGGGACAGACCCTGAACGCACGCTAATATCATGCCGAAAATTTTCGGAGGTTTGCGAATTCTAGTGTTAAAGCCTCACAAGATGACAGAACCAGTTAGAAAAAGCCAATAAAAGTCATTAGAATGGAGTCATTAGGAGAGAGATATGAATGCGCATGCAATGGATGCAAAACTCACCATGGAAAACATGCGTAGGGGAAATGGGGTCACCATCATGCTTCCCGTCGCTGTATTTCTGGTAAAATGCATCCAGCACTGGAAGCGCGAATGCAACGAAATTTCTTGTCAGGGGAAAATCCCCCGCTTGGCCCGCCACCCTGCTGGAAGACCATTAGCGTCCTATTGATACGCTAATTACATAATAAACTGTCCAGGGCAAAGTGAGGGAAGCCAGTTTCACATAAAGACACTCAGTATACTATATTATATTTTACAATCAAATGAAGAACACAGAGAAAATGTATTTATTTATTTATTTTAGATCGTTTTTTATGCACTGGCATCTTCAGGGCAAAGCCACGAAAATACTCATCAGCAAAACACAGCGCAAGACACACACACACACACACACACACACACACACACAATCTCCAGATCAGTTTTTGACTCTTCTTTTCTCAGTGGAATCTTTTATTCCTCTCTCTCTCTCTCTCTCTCTCTCTCTCTCTCTCTCTCTCTCTCTCTCTCTCTCTCTCTCTCTCTCTCTCTCTCTCTCTCTCTCTGTCTCTCTCTCTTTCTCTCTGTGTGTGTGTGTGTGTGTGTGTTTTTTCAGGCAGTTAAGCTCTCTCTCCCTCTCACTCACAAACTCCCAGGATGCTGCATACATCCCTGCACCTGCTGCACAGGTTTGGCTTTGCTGCTGTTTGCACTGTGTGATCAGTTTTCAGCTCCTTAAGTGCCAGAGAACAAAAAAGCACTCCATAAACCAGCGTCTGGAAAGCATAAGGGAGCAAGAAGCCCTTTTTAGATGAGGGCTGTTGGATGGAACTGTAAGGCAGATGGACGTGTTAGGAGAGAAATGGCCTCAGTCTTGCTGAGAACCTGAAGTTACTGTGATTTCTCTCATATTGAGCTGAAGACAATGCATCCCCCTGATCAAAGCCCACAGGCCTCTGGCTGCTCCCTCTTCCAAAGAGCCCTTCTAATCCCGGCTGCATTAACACTCTGCGTTCAGCTTTTTATTTAGCCAGTCCAGAATTTCAGGACAGAACTGAGTGCCCTTTATATCACTGTGATCCGAGTGCTCTTTGTAAATTAACTGAGATTTATGTCATGCGCTTGTTCATGTCATTTAACTTCACTTTTATGTGCCCTTTCTACACATCTCCAAAAAGCATCATCACTGATTTTGTTAATTGCCATAACTGGTCAGTGGCCAGAGAGAGGAGCCTGTCATTGATTATGATGAGGATGGCAAAAGAGTCAGAATGAGAATGGGAATTTATTGCCTTGAGGGTATAAGCAAGCAGGAAAAAGGGGCTCTGTGAGATTAACAGCAGGTAAAATAAGCAGATTAGACAAAGAACACACCAACAAACCAGCACAGCCAGTGTGGGGGGTTGAGGGAATGTGGGGGTCCTGCTGTCCAGGGCCAGTGAACTCAGAAATCAGTAATAATACAACTTATTTTGGACTATTTCTGCTGTATATAAAATGTTAATATGATGTAAAGGGCAGTAGAAAAGAGAAAAAATGTTTTTTCATAAATATATAGAGAAATATTTAGTTTAATTCATGAGAGGACATGAAATCAGGAAAAACAGGCTAATGACAAACATATGCAATGACAAACCACTGAATTTAAAACATCACAGTCATGGAAATGATAGTAAAAACAAAACTTTAAAAAACTAAACAAAAAAAACAATAGTACAGTAATACTAGAAAAATGTAATTTTTGGAATACAGCCACCACTCTCACTGAAAATAGATGAGATAGGTGAGATTAACATCACTGCAGTTAGGGGTGAACACCTATAGTTGACTATTTGACAGTTTAACCTGAGATGCCTGATTCTGCTGACTGTGAATCATCACAAAATGTGTTTATGGAACAAGGACTGTTGCATATATACATGTAGAGCTCTGCAAAATTTACAAATTTTTCCATAAATTCCTGGACCTTGTAACTCGAATAGCTCCAATTTTCTCATATCTTAGAAGAAAAGTGCTATTTCATGGAAGTTATGAAATAAAATCTGGTCATTTCTGTGAGCGCAACCATGCAAGAATATTACTTACAGTCTAATTCATGTAGCACCTTTCTCCAATGTGCTTTACATCAGTAGACACACACACAAACACAGCTCAAGGGGAAATCTCTTCAGTCCGCAGTCTAGAATCACTTGATTTGCCCAGACAGAGTGATTTTTCTCTCTCAGGAAGTCTACTAGATATGATGTAGCACTGCATTTCAGTGAGGCACAGCTCACTCAAACAGGGAAAACAGTGCATTAGTTTCACTTTGTTGTCAAAGTTGATTTTTTTTGGTAGGTCCTCCTCTGCATGAGAGAGCTTATTTTAAAAAATACAATATTGGCCATGGTTATTCCTTAGTTAGGGACAGAGCTAGTTGCAGTTAAGTAAGTCTATGGCTCTAAATTTCAGGAAGATGCTCTAGCATACAGATTGCTCTAACAGCCAATAAAATCAAAAAAGTGCAGGACAATGTCAACCAACTGAGATAAAATGATGCTACCATCATGTTATCTTGAATACAGATTTTTTTTTCCAGAAAACTGATTTTTATTTGTTTCCCATTATTCTCAGAAATCTTATCAAAGCTATCAACAGTATTTATGAAGGAGTACATTCATTATGGGTGGAAGATGGGTCACTTGAAGCCTGGAAGTTCAATATCCTGCATCAAACAACAGCATTTTGGTTATCTAAAGTTAAAGCAAAGCAAATGTTGCAGCACTTTTATGTATCTGGGAGGCTATCTGATGTTGTGTTTTTGCTTAGTAATGATATAATGTTGGTGTATGTGTGTGGCTGTGTGTGTAAAGAGCAGAACTGGGTTGGAGCATATGTATCCTTTTTTGTGTCATGACACAGCAGCTGTATAACAAATGGCTACTGAGGAATCTTCCGTCCCTAAAGGATAGTCTCCAGGGGGAGCAGCTCTCGGGGCAAATCGACCTCATGACGGCACCTTTAGACTTCAGGAAATAAAGAATGAGGAATAAAAATGGACCTGCTGCACACGCAGATTTTGCAGCCTCTTTCAGATCTCTTGCGATCACCTGCACCGTTCTGCTTCATCTGGCATCAACAGCAAATCTGCAAAGCAAATATATATATACACACAGGGGTTAGACAATGAAATTGAAACAGCTGTCATTTTAGTGTGGGAGGTTTCATGGCTAAATTGGACAAGTCTGGTGGCCAATCTTCATTAATGTCACATTGCACCAGTAAGAGCAGAGTGTGAAGGTTCAATTTAGCAGGTAAGAGCACAGTTTTGCTCAAACTATTACAATGCACAATGCACCAATACACACAGCAAGACTGGTGAAAGATTGGTTTGATGAACATGAAAGTGAAGTTGAACATCTCCCATGGCCTGCACAGTCACCAAATCTAAATATTATTGAGCCACTTTGGGGTGTTTTGTAGGAACGAGTTAGGAAACGGTTTCCTCCACCAGCATCACGTAGTGACCTGACCACTATCCTGCAAGAAGAATGGCTTAAAATCCCTCTGACCACTGTGCAGGACTTGTATATGTCATTCCCAAACCAGATGTTTCAGTTTCATTATCTAACCCCTGTATATATATATATATATATATATATATATATATATATATATATATATATATATATATACATATCAGTGACAACTGGTTATATTAAATAAGTGGGCAATATTACAGAAATGATAGAAGATAGACAGAAGGAGATGTTTTCATGTTAAAAGTGGAGTTAGCCATTTTAATCATTTTTTGGTGAATAAATCTTCATTGTGTGCTAGCTATTCATTATAAGTGTGTTTTTTTTTTATCTTTGAAAACAAAGTGGCTCAGGCAGAAGAACACAACATTCTTCCAGCAAATCAGCAACAGGGAGTGTTGGTGCTTCTCTAACCCTTGGGCCATGGCTATATTAAGATTTTTTTAAATAGGTAGACACTGTTTTTCTTGGACTTGGTCCAATTTCTAAAAAAAAAAAAAAAAGCTAATGAAGAAAATGTTTGAATATGTCTGTTTATGGTGTTTAATTGCAAGTTTTCTTACACTGTGTAGATGTTTAAAGACAGATTATTGAAAGACACACACACACACACACACATACACACCCACTGGGGTTAAGCAGCAGGATTAAAGCATTGTGACAGGAGTCAAATGGGAGCATTATTTTTAATAAAGTTATGACATAGATTTGCTCCTCAGGCCAAAGAGAGCCCATTTGCACAGGGTCACAGGTGTGGGAGGACAGGGCTGCTGGCTGTGATAAAGCGAGAGAGAGAGAGAGAGAGAGAATGAGAGAAAGAGAGAGAGAAAGAGAGACTAAGAGAGAGAGAGAGAAAGCGAAAGCTCAGAGGTTAATGAGGAGGGACAGGGAGTCAGACAGGTTTGGCATGTGGTGGCATCGAAGAGGAGGTGCTCATCATCCTGTCTCCTGTTACCATGGAGACACGTCCTTGTTGCCCTCCATCCTTTGTCATCTTCCCTGCATGGCTCATCATGTGTGCATATCAGCTTATATGCATCTGGCCGCCTGCCACCATCTGAACAGCAGCATCATAGTCAGACACACTTGCAGCAGCAGCAGCAATACAGTTAAGCACAGTCTATACATCAGCCACACAGTCAAACACAGCAACAGCATCAGACACAGTCCAGACACCAGCATCAGCTATCACTAATGAAAACACTGCTTCTGCAATTACATCATAGCACTCATAGTTACTGTACATCAAAGTGGAACAACATGAAATAACTGCATTAAAACTACTCAATTCAGATAAATTATAAGACTACTTATAATTTCTGAACAACATAAGATGGTATCTGTCTAAGTTATTTAAAAAAAATTGTAGAATTTCTGCTCTGAGTGGCTCAGTGGACTAAGGACTGATACTATGGTCAGAGGATTGTGAATTTGAATCCCGGTCATGCTGCTCTGCTATCAGCAGCCGGGGCCTGAGAGAGCCATATTGGCTGTGCTGTCTCTGGGTGGGTGGATGTCGCACTCTTCCCATCACTACTATGTAATCTCTGCTGTTTCAGGCATGGGCATCCTGCGATTTCCTCATAGCGCATTGGCTGAAAGAATTGACCAGTAACAATGTAAATTTCTTTGAATGAAATCTCATAGCATCATGTTATGTTGACATTCATTAAAATTAAGAACATATTCGCTTACTAGTTACAAAGATGTACAGTTTTGTCAGAGCTAACACTTGCCGTGCATTTTAATCAGAGTGAAAAACACCCAGACATTGTTATGCGTGTTCATTTAAAACTTTGTTTTATTTGCCTGAACTTAGGCTTTTTAACCTTTTATGGTGGGGCTCATGAATAATTTATGCCCTGGTCTGATTGGCTGGTTTATAGGGGTGCAGCATGCTGGAGCTAAAGCAGTGAAGATGAAGATGAACAATGGGTAGGAAATGAAACTGCTTTGACTAAGCAAAAGGAGAGCTGAGGAAAAAGTGAAGAGTAGACTTAAAAGGAAGGTAATTGATATTGATTTGCACAGCATGAAAGAGAAGTATGTGAGAGAGGAGGGCAGAGTTAGAGCTGTTATAATTTGAGGGATTGGTGTACAATCGATGTTCTTGTGACAGCTTTTCCAGTTTATAGCACACATCACACAAAAGTCTATTTACTCTTTTTTTCCCCCCTTTTTTAATTCCAGAGCCCTCAGGGGTTTAGTATTTGTTTTTCATTCTTTCATTTATTGTATTTTAAATGCCAATACTTCATGTGTGCCAAAAAACAAGAGGCTGGCTTAGGAAAAACAGGGCAAGAGGAGAGAGAAGTGCATGGTATGGAAGAGAAGTGTGTGAGAAAGGATCTCAGTGAACCCAGATAGCATATGGATGTGGGCCACTTCTGGTTGAGAAATGGCACTGTTGGCACTGGCAAACTGCATGTGAGCCAAATGTGGCCCTCATATTGAAAATACACATTTGGCCCACATGTACCATAACAGATGTGGTCCACTTCTGGCAGAGATATGGGAGTGCTACCTACATATGAGCCATAAGTGGCTAGCTTCTGGTCCAGATTTGGCCCAGTTGTGTGTGCTTCACATTTGGCTGAAATGTGGCCCTAATCTGGTATACTGTATATGTGGCCTACATCTTGCAACAAGGAGCGGTCCGTCCAAGTGCCGTCAATCCATGTGGCTAAGTGGGCCAAATGAAAAAGGGCCAGATATGGACCAGAGTTATTTTTCTGAAGGAGAAGAAAACAGTGTATGAGGTTCATGATCACTTCCATGCACTGAACTATGCCAAGGTAAATAGTTTTCTACTCTAGGGCACATTTAATGCTATTTGGTATGATTTTAACGTCTGGAGGCTGACTACAGTTCTGAAATAGTGAAAATAAGTGCAGTATTTCCATGTGTAAGCATGTCCATTTGTTTGTCGTTCTGTTTGTTCTTCACATGTGTGGTAGTCATGCAGGCTTGAAGGAGCTTTAGAGAGCCTCTCTTGAGCAGTCCATGGCATAATCAGACATGTGCCACAAATCCCAGCTACCTTTCTGATAGCATCACAGACAGTGTCCCACCAGAGGTCCCCTGGAATGCATGTGCTGGTCCAGCCACTGGAGACACAATAGCACGGCCTGATCACAGCAGAAGATAGCAGAACGCGCTGTGTAATTTCAGCACCGTGCCTTTGATCTGGCAGACGAGTGAAAGAGGAAACAACAGCAGCAGTCTGCTAGTGGCGCGTGTGTCCTGAAGTGTGGTGGCATTGAGAGTGAGACAGGCTGCTTTAATGTAGTGAGACAGGATAGGTCTAATGCGGCAAGACAGTCTAGATTTAATGCAGCGAGACAGATTGAGTTTAACACAGCGAGACAGGCTGGTCTAATACAGTGAGACAGGCTGGAGAAACGCAGTGAGACAGTGATTTAATGCGGATATATCTCTCCTGTCCAGGTCCAGTTTCTCTGTTCTTAATCCAGAGGCTGGAGATGAGACACTACTGCTATCGGCTCAATCAGACAGTGGACTGAGAGGAAGTTCTATAGAGGTACAGTTGCACACACGTACAGTACATCACATAAAGAGAGTGGCACTGTGGGCTCAGGATTTAACTGGTTGATGTCAGTTCCATTTGAGTTCTGCTAATTTAATTCAGGTTCTTGCTTTGAGAATATGTCTAGATTCTATTAGCTAACTGAATAGCCTGAAGCTGAGACCCACCCACAAACACATTCCTTCTTAGCAACTGTAATGAGGTTGGACAGGCTTTAGAGAACACTGACAAAAATACCATTAAACCTAATGGGAGTCTTTATTTAGAGTCACTGAGTGACTATCGATTGATAATGAGGTTTTTTTTTGGTTTAAAATGCTATGCTAATGAAAGTGTGCATTGTAGCTAATTGTTGTAGCCAGGCAAACAACAGCTGTATGCACACATACTTACAGATTTTGTATCTTAATGGTTCACCATGTTCACATTTCCAGGAGAAAGAAGCTGATTTGTACATTTTAACAACTGCAGGGTTTTTTCCACCCAAATGCTGGGTTGAGTTTGATCGTTGCTTTTGGTTATTTACAGTATATAGTTTTGGCTAGATTTTTCCTGCCAATCGGTCAATTTTCAGGATCTAAATTTTCAGGACAAACATATCAGGCAGCAGAACAGAGTCATCTCTGACAGAATCTCAAATATTTTACAAGTGAAACTAATGAAAATAATGTTACATTTCATGTGTAAGCTGTATTTTCCTCTTTGTAATGTGGGACTGATAGAATTAGTCAATAATATCTTAATTAGTTTAGGTTATAATTAAGTTTGTTTCAAATTAAGAACATAATGTTTCAAATAAAGCAAACAAACAAAACTAATCTCTGACATCCACTAAACAAAAGTTTTAAAAACAACCCAGCACTGGGTTGTAATACTTTAATTAGTTAAGTCTTATTACCTGTTGAGTTATTTATATAATCCAGCAGTTCCAGCTGGGCTAGTTCAACCCAGCATGTGTTTTGTCACATAGTGATCCAACACTGTGCTATGGAAAATGTCCCAAATTGGATTGTTTTCAACCAGTAATTTTAAAGAGGATATAGTGAGTGTAGTCAATTCAACTTCAAATAAATTATGTTCCCTATTTAAAGGTACTGAAGATGCACCCCTGAGGTTTTAGGTGCCCATCCAGTAACAGGAATGGTTTTGACCCTGTGATGTTTTAGTAACTTTAAAAAAATAATAAAATAAAAAACACCTCATAAATAACTGTGATAGTACAAGTTAGTTTTCTTTCAATTATGAAAATATTAATATTTATAATATTTACAGTATGTATTGAAATAAGCATTTACAAATGCTTTAAAAAGGTTTATGTCAGTTATCATGACAAGCTTGTGTAGGTTTATTCCACCTTCTGAACTGTATCCTATATGCTACCAAATATTTTAGTCTAATTATAGTGTAAACACCTGCATTTAAACCTTTAAAATTCTGCTCAACCATTTGGTAGAACACATTTCAACTTAACACAATGTGATTCTGTCATCTCTACCAATCAGTAGAGGTATGTTAGGCTAAAAACATCCACTAAAGGTCACTAGAAATGCAACATTTTCTTGTCTGAATGTAAACCAGCAGTGCTTTATAGCCATACCACAAGGAATAAACTGGATCAAATGCTGAAAAACTATTAGTGCTGTTGCATCACCGCACAGATAAACGTGGCATTTAAAAAGGGATATTTTTTTGTGCAATCTCATTGTGTGCTCATCAGTTTCTTCTTTCTTGGTGAGGATGTTAAAGAGGAGTGGATAAAAAGTGTAGCGTCTGACATTATTCCCAAGATATTTTACCTGTTTTGCCGTTTTTTTGTAAACAATGAATTGTTAGATTTACAGAGGTTTCAATATAACATTGCACACCAACATATAAATTAATACTAATGTATTTTACAAATACAAGGTATGTAAAGCACACAACTTGATTCAAATGTGTACATCGATTCTACATTATCAGAACGACTAACAGTAAATAAACTGAAAGACTGGGTTGATATGCTTTAGTAATGTGAACATGCTGTACACACTGGAATCATTTAAGTCAATACAGTCTGAGAGAATTTCAGTGCAGTATATCTGATTTAAACTCTCTGGGTTGTGTTGCTCTCTGTGTGTTAGCTCTGTCTGACCTAAGCGTGCACTAATCAAGCTCAGCTCATCCACCCTGTCTCTGAGTGCTGCTTATAGATCGGCTGTGTATAGATCAGCCCAGAGCTGATTGGACTATTGACAGACAAGACGTGTCTTAATGCTGGTTTGGAGACACTAACAGGTTGCGCTGTACTTAAACAGATTTCTGTCCACTCTAAAGCTCTCCTTTACTGATGTCATGTAGCACAAATCAGCCCTGAGTGGCCACGGTTTCTGTTCAAGTACTTAGTGTTTAACCTTCACTAGTTCAGTACAATCACTGCTCAGAAATTAACTGTGAATCAGTGTTGACAAGTGACATCATCTCAAAGCAAGTCAACAAATCTAATACTTCTGATTATAAGACTGATCTAACAATATGTTACGATTAAGTAATTTTGCTTTTTTACATTTTTTAAATATTTTTAAATATTTTCAAGTGAAATTGTCTTATTTCATTGGCAGGACGTTTCTATTTAATTCTTAAAATAAGCTCAATCATTTGCCTTATTCTTCATAAAGCAATGTTCTACCAATGGAAAAGATGCTTTAATTAGCTTAGCAGACGAAGGCGCTGTTACTATGATCACGAATTCGAATCCGATCATGCTGCTTGCCATCGACAGTCGGGGCCTGAGACTGCAAAAATTGGTTATGCTCTCTGGGCGGGAAAGATGGTACTCTCTCCCCAGCACTACTAAGTAATGTCAGCTTGCTCAGGTGTCTGGCAAGCGGTCCATCAGAACTGGGGAGTACAGCGATGTATCGGCAGCAGTTGGAAAAGAGGCGGAGCCTGACTTCACATGCAGCAGAGGAGGCCTGTGTTAGTTTGCACGCTCCTAGACTCAGGGACATTACAAGTGATAGAGCGTCAACAAATGGGCGGGTCGATTGGCTACTAAAACACATTTGGGAGAAAATTGGGATGAAAAAAATTATTATATATTTTATATATTTTTTAATAATCACTTTATTTATTTTTTTAAGAATAGTCAGAACTATGTCATAGAGACATTAAATATTTTGACTGGCTTCAAGAAAAAAGAAATATGTATTCTATTCCGTTCAAATACATAAATCCAATCAAAAAGAGCAAGTCAAGTATCATTTTGAACTGACCACATACATTCCATTTCAAATGTTTTCTTAATGTCAGAAACCATTTCTGTTTTTAGAGAAGTGCATATAGGATATAGGAAATAAGATATAGGAAAAAGCAGTTTATGGGCTGTTTATGTGTGTGTGTGTGTGTGTGTGTGTGTGTGTGTGTGTGTGTGTGCGTGCACTTTTGGGATTGCAGTCCTTCCGCCTTTCTCTTTTGATACAAATTCACCTGCTCTGGTAACAAGCACCGCTGACCTCCTCACATGAAGGCCTACTTCATTTATCTAAACACACACACAAACAGCAAGGTCAGCGGTCAGTTGACACAGACAACATATTAGTCTTCATTAGCTGCAGTGTGCTGAGGCTCCATCTAGCAGTGAGGAGAAAAGGAACAAATTCTCTAACAATGCAAGTAAATCTCAGCGAGACAATAAAGATGCAGTCAGACCTGCTTTTATATTACACTGAAATAAATGATAGTAAGAGAGAAAAAAAATTAAATTTACTCAAATTTCTCATAATAATATTTGTTGTGTTGAATGTCATGTAAGCTGATTACAAGTTATACTCCAAAAACCAGAAATACTGTCATCTGATTGGCTGTCAGGTATATTAATTCTGTAGAACACAACACTTATGTAGTAGTACTGGTAAAAAAACGTAATAGTTGTTCTATATCAATGAAACAATAACAACTATAATACATATCTGTTGATCTGCAATCAAGTAGCCGAAAGATACAACAGCCAATACAGAAGAATCAAAATACAGTGGTAACCCTACTTACAAGCATCCATACTAACGAGTATTCCAGGTAACGAGTCGAGATCTCGGAATATTTTTGTTCCAGGTAACGAATAAAATTCCAAGTAACGAGTAGCGTAAATTAGTTCAAGTATGCCAACCGCTAGGGGTGCGGCAGTCGTAGCATCCCCTAGATGCTAGCGTAGAAGAAGAGGTCAGTCAATACCTTTGACCGCTGTCCAGTAAAAGTGAAAGTGCTAGTGAAAGTGACGCTAAGGTAGCAAAAGGTAGTGAACAAGAAAGAGATACATTTTACTTTTACTTTTCATATGATAAGTGTAACCATGCCATACACGTACGCCCGTCCTCCTGTCCTCCTTAGCCACCAGCCTACACGAGAGTCGTCTTCGTCTCGTTTATGTTTCAAAAAACCCATATAAACACATTATTTAGCATATTAAAGTATACTGTATATTGGCCGGCTGACACAGATTAA
>BRDA01077398.1:0-12926 GCA_036984385.1 Crenuchus spilurus
ATCTGTCATCTATGTTCTATTACGAATAAAATATTGACATTTGCCATCTCCACATCATTGCATTCAGTTTTTATTCGCAATTTATTTAGTGTCCCAACGTTTTTGGAATCCGGTTTGTAAAATTATACCTAGAATTAAACATACATATTATATACATAGAATGATAAGATCCATTACTGCTTTCTGATTGGCTGTTTACTGTAAATTCAACAGTATATAAAGTTTCACGAGTGCACGGGAAGAATTTGAGTGCACACGCATGCTCCACTAAACAAAAGCGCTCTCACACTTAAAAAGTGTACTCTTGACTTTTTGGCACTGAACCAGATGGAGTGACAGCGGGGATGGCCAGTAACATGTTAACAAGAAACAGCAGAGCCAATCAGTGAACTTGTCGGCACTCTAAATTGAAACAGGCTTCAGCTTGAGCAGCCTGTTTTTCGCTTGGTCCTAGTGCTTGACTCATCTCCTTTTAATATAGTGTAACATTGTTTTTGGATGGTGAAAACTGCAGAGGACCAAAACTGTCTTTTGAAAAAGTGCAGGGGACACGCCTACCCCCAATTTACATCTGTGATTCTGTGGTCAGATGAATCAAAAATGTTTTCTTTTTGCAAACCATAGCTGTCCTGTTCTTTGGTCTGAAGAGGAGAGGGACCATCCAGATTATCAGTGAACAGTTAAAAAACCTACACTTCAGATGGAATGGACTTGCATTAGTGACTATGGCTTGGGCAGCTGAAAGGCACTATCTTTGCTGAACACTATACAGACGTTTTAGAACATTTGCTCCCATCCAGACAGTGTCTCTTTCAGGCAAGGCCTTGCAAAACAAGACTAAACCACACACATCCATCACAACAGCATGGATTCACAGAAGAGTCAGAGTGCTGAACTTGCCTGCCTGCTATCCAGACTACATTTGGCATATCACACAAAAAATCCAGCAAAGTCCCAGGACTGTTGAGCAGCTAGATAGCTACATCAGATAACAATGGGATAACATTCCCCTCACAAAACTCTTGCAACAGGTCTCCTCACTTCCCAGATGTTTACAGACTGTTGTTAAAAGAGGGGATGCCACACAATGTTAGACATGGCCCTGTCCCAACTTTATTGAGGTGCATTGCTGCCATCAAATTCTAAATGAGTTAATATTTTTTTCATGAAATGGTAAAATGCCTTAACATCTGATATGTGTTCTGTGCTTTATTGTGAATAAAATATGACTCTATGAGGCCGATATGAGTTTGCATATCGACACATTGCATTGTTTTTATTTACATTTTACATTTATGTCCCAACTTTTTGGGAATTGGGGTTGTAAAACTTAAAACTTGTAATAAAAGTAGATAAAGAGAAGAAAATCAAACAAATGAAACAAAATATAAAACTTTCAGGAAAATCATTCAATATTACATGTTTGTGAGTGGAAAAAGTATGTGAACTTTAGGATTAGCAGATCATCTGAAGCTGAAATTTGAGTCAGGGGTTCTCAATCAATGGGATGACAATCGGGTGTGAGTGGGTGCCCAGTTTTATTTAAAGAACAGAAATGTTGCAAAGTCTGATATTCACCACACATTTGTGGAAGTGTATCCAGGTACAAACAAAGACGATTTCTGAGGAGGATTTCAGGAGTTATTGATGCTCATGAGACTGGAAAAGAGTTTGGACTTTCATCACCAATCCACAGTTAGACAGATGTATACAAATGGAGGAAACTGAAGACCATTATTATCACAAAGGAACCCAAGGAAATTTCATGAGTCCACCATCAGTAGAACAATGAACAACAATGGTGTGCATGGCAGGGTTGCAAGGAGAAAACCATTGATTTCCAAAAACAACATTGCTGCCTGTCTGCAGTTTGTATGAACCAGCCAGAAGGCTATTGGAACAATGTTTTGTTGAAAGATGAGACCAAAATAGATCTTTTTAGTTTAAATGTGAAGCGTTATGTTTGGAAATCAATTCCTTCAGTTCCTCTCTCTCAATATTCTATAACTTACCTTATAGTTTCATGACTGTTAATGAAGACGTTGCAATGGCTACTGCATAATGTAAAGTCAAGGGTTCAAGAAGTTAAGCGTATAAGGGCAATTGCTGACAATGTGGGTCCTTTATCATCTCCCAAAACAAGGATGCTGAAGCACTTTTTCTGTGACAGCTTCCGTTTTGATTACGAGTGTAACAGCACTCAAACAGAAAGAACATACCACGTAACACTGCCTATTGTTAATTAAAAAGGCAAGCTCTCTGAAAGCAGAGTTTTTCAGTGCTCTGGCTGCTATTGTTATTGTTCTCTCTCAAAGGTCCCAATGCACATATCAACCTCATTTGCTCTTCCTGTTCTTTTCTAATCTGACAACTCTGGTCATGTCTAGAGGCTGCTTGTGCATTCATCATCTTTTCTTCTGTGGAAATCTTTCCTGCTGTTTCTCAATCTCATTGGCTTTGCTCACTAGTCCCTGCTCCCCGAGCTGACACAGTCTCTGACAATTAGAAAAGCTCCAAGAAGAAAACTCCCCATTTGTGCATATGTCAGCATGTGCACAATAGACAGATATTGCTTATGAAGTGACCCAAGAAGTCCTCAGTTGACGGCTTCTAACCAACTATTTGTTTTAATGAAAAACTACTTGACGTGTACATGTAATTGAAGTTTTTTTTAAGCTCTTTTTACAACCTATAACAACTGTGGAAGAATTTTAGACTGGGCTATCGCTCTTTTTCTTCACGACACTATTCCCCTCAACGGCTCAGGCTACTTCCAAGGCCTCGACCGTCGTCCTTTCAGGAATCTGGAAAACACCATGTGAGGAATGAAAGGAATTTTTGCACTCTTCTCGCTTGCTTTTTTTCCCCTTTTCCACTCTCCGCTTTGGAAGTCCTTCGAGCGGCCCCGGGGCCCCTGGAGTTTTTTTCCCTTTTGTTTTTTGAATGGTGACCAACAATAACAGCATCTCATAAACAATGGGGTTTGTTGATTGGTGAGGCAGCGAGGAGAGAGTTTGGGGGGGGGTGAGGGGATGAGTGTTATTGCGTTTGGCAGCTGCTGCGCTGGCAGCCTCTCTGCTGAGGGTTAGCGATGTGCTCTTTGTGGTAGTGTGGAGATATTATGTCAGTTCTTGGCTATGCGGCAGCTCTCGCGGGAGACAGGACCCTGCTTCCCCTCATAAGCCCTCTCACTTTCCCCCCCTCGCTCTCCGTCATTCAGATCCTTTTAGCAGACACAATACCGTTAAAAAAAGCCCCAGAAGCATTTCAAATGGAACGTAGGAAAAATATCCAAAAACACTGGAGTGGTGTTTAAAACACACACTCCTTCAGCAAACTGCTCTTTAAGGACATATAACAGACCTCTGCAAGACAGGTCTTGGACAGATATAGAACGCTGGATCTCCTTTTAATGGTAGCCTTGCCAAACAGCTCTGTATTATAAAAACTAACTACTGTAAATGTAACATAACATTTGTTTGTTGCTATTTTGAGTATTTACATAAAGAGGCTGCAGGTTCACTGAAAATGCTATTAGCATTCCTGTAAAAATCATTTGCTAAGTTGGTACACAGACGTCGTATTAGCAATAAGTGAAAGTAAACAATCACTGACCAATGTGCTTGTGCACTGAGGAAACTGACCTTCACATTTAACTCATCTGTGCAGCGAAACACACTAGTGAATACACTAGGAGGTACTGAGCACACATGCCCAAGGTGGTGGGCAGCCCCATCCACAGTCCCTGAGGAGCAGTTGGTGGTTACATGCCTTGCTCAATGTCACTTCAGTTGTCTCGCCAGGGGACAAAACCTATGACCTTCCAGTCACAAGACTGGATCCCTAACCACCAGGCCACAGCTGCCACGTTATGATAGTGTCAACAGTTCTTTTTAATAGAGCTGTATTGTATGTATGCTACAATTGAGAAATCAGTTAAAAATCAACTGGTCCTTTAACTTTTACATCCTACAAAGTTTTTATTATCATAAGCAGATTTGAGCATTCTTGTAATTATGTTGCAACACTCATTTATGGTCAGGCATCTTCCTGCTACAGCTGGGGAATATGACATTGTTATGGTGATAAACTACATAATATTTCTCAATATGATTTCTGAGCAGATGTAGGATATCATCAGTACTTAAAAACTCTTCCAACCGGCATGTTTCATTGATATGAGAGCATAATTAGCTGTTTATTTGGACAACAAAGCATGTAAAATCATTGAGTTTATAGTTTAGGTTGTATTCTTACAAGATTTGCTTATTTTTGTCTGTTAAATTTTAGCAGAAGTCAGAAATAATCAATCCTGTGACACATTGTGTATTGTTTAGAAGGTTCCAAATTATTTTGGTGTGATATTTAGCCATATTGCCCACCTCTATTTTCTTGGTATGCGAGTACTTCTCACATAAAAAAAATCAAACCAAATTTTCTAAACTAGTTCTGAAACCACAAAGAATTTTTGGCACAAATATGGCTAAAATGACTGAAAGCACCTATAAATGACATCACAGCCTTGTTGTGAATGTTGATATTAGAACCTATGCTCACTTGTAATAAAAACATTTTTGAACAGTCCAAGGTACCTAAACTTTTGACAGACAGCATATGAACTCATATGATACATGCACTCACTCACGCACACATGGCTACTTCTACTATAGTGGGCAGGGCCCTCGGCTGCACCACCACACAGGTGTAGGCGCAGATCTGTTGCCATGACAATGGGGCTTGCCTGAAGCAGCGATTCGTCCCTCGTGTGCTTCTCTCAGGTTACAGATTTTGTTTCGCAATGTTTTGCTGCCAAAGGACACTTCCAAGTCCTGCTGCCAAAATAATAGCAGAAATCTAATCAAGGTGCAGCAGAAGGAAACAGAAGGAAATCTGAAACTTTCAAAATCTGTGTGGAATTAAAAGTTGTGCTCATATAGTGTGCAAACACAAAAATCTGAAAAGGATTACTCTTCAGTCATTAAACACTTAGCTTTTGCTATCAAGACATTTATGATGTATAATGCAGCTCGTAGCTGCATGAAAACACGTCTTTATGATGATCGTCAATCAAGCTATATGTTAATGAATGAGACTGAGCTGCACTAAAACGTGCTGTTAACTTCACATTTATATTTACATTAAAGCTGGAGGATAAATTGTAAGAAACAAAAGCCAATGGCATGATTAGAATTTAAGGCATTATTTTTAGTAAACAATGCACTTAGTTAATAAACATATACAATATGAACCTTCAATCTGTGATAACGGCTTTAACAAGCTCTGCTGATGTAGTCTTTGAGCTCCCCCTAGAGTCTGACTTGCTCTACAACAAAAACCTGGACAATTCTACTATCCAACTTTGAACACACTTTATTTGTTAAATCCAGATCAGAACAAGTGTTTCAAGATGTGTACTATAATAATCGGCATAATTATTAATGGTATTAAATATTTGATTCTTTACAACAGTGATTGTACATTTTTCCTCTTAAGATATATTCAACACACAAGTCATCTATCAAGCCCTGCATGAGATGAAGCTGGGTGTTACAGAAAAGAAACTCTGTGGGGGGTCTTCCACTGGAAGAAATTTTGTTGACTTGCTTGCACTCTTAACGGTTCACTCACTCAAAAGAGGAGCGAACGCAGTCTTAAATCCACATTGGTGTCATTACGCTCACAAATCTCGTCTCCTGTCTGCTTTCACTGCTTTAGTCACTTCACGACTTTGGTTTGAATGGATCTGACCAGATCTTCACTCCTAATAAAAGAGAATGAAGAGATTATGTAAACAATGAAGAGATTGGCTAAAGAAACTATTTTATTAGCTAAAGAATCAGAGGACTGAACAGTGTATTAGTTTATTAACTCTGATACAAATCATTAAATCACACTTACAATTAAGGGTGAAACAATTCCTCAAGTGATCAGAGCTCCTCGTTTACAATAAATAATCGAGGTATTTTCTCTGCCTCAAGTAATCGTTGATTTAACTGTAAAGCTCAAAGCATGGTATGTCGCATTGGCCAACTTTTAACGTGGCACAACACGATTATGTCAGACACACAAAGGAAGAAGGAGAAGGCAAACATGTTTGGTTGATTAGGGAAGATGGAAGAGGTGAGGGAAAACAATAGTGATGAAAAAGAAGAAAAATGCAATAATAAAAGATAAAATGTCAAAAGTGCAGGAGCATTGCAGACTGAATAGCAAGAAGAACACTGTGACAACACCCAGAATGGAGTGGATTATCCGAGACAAGATTAAAGTTAATATAGGGTAAATCAATAATATTAACGTTAATGTTCCTTACTAATATAACGTATAGCCCTGCTGAGGAATAGGTTTCTGTTAATTATGACTACGGTCGAATGTGTGACTAGTTTATTATGATGCTGACAAGTATGCCCTTAAGGTTAACTTGACTTCAAACAAGCTTTATTTAATCTGTAAAAAGACAGCGCTGTGGAGTTAAGAAGATGAAAAATCAAAACATGATAAAGTTAGCTAAGCAGTTGTCAATATTCTTGCTTGTTCTTGAAAGTTACACAAAATAAAGGAAATGTTTATGCCTTTTTTATTTATTAATGCCTTAAATTGTTGATACAAGAAATAAGTTGAACGTAATTTTATTCATATTTATTTGTTTGTCGCTATGCACAAGTTTAAGAAATAATAATATAAGAAATAAAAGTTATCTAAAAAAGAAAGCAATTGGTTGTTCATTATTAAGTGAAATGTGTTATTTTCTCATGTATTTATAATTGCTCTTTTACCAAGCAAAATGTTTTATCTAATTATTTGATTAATCGAAGGAATTTTCAGTAGAATTCTCAATTATTATTATTTAATAGCTGCAGCTCTACTTACAATTATGATATGTTTCCAGAGCAAAATTCTGATCCAGTATTGAGTATTGTTGCATGATTACAATAGCAGAACTTGACTTACCAACAGGCTGTACATCTGCTTGATTGACTCCATTACGGTTAACTTTCTGGATCTCCCCTGTAGAACAATGAGAGAAAGTTTACTGATGATGAGTGATGTTATATAGAGATATCTAAGATACAGTGATATGAAAAAGTTTGGGCACCCCTGTTAATTTTCATGATTTTTCTTTATAAATCATTGCAATATCAGTTAAACATATCATACAGTGACTGAACACAGTGATATTTGAGAAGTGAAATGAAGTTTATAGGATTTACAGAAAGTGTGGAAAAATTATATAAACAAAATTAGGCAGGTGCATACATTTGGGCACCCTTGTCATTTTATTGATTTGAATACCTTTAGCACTAATTATTAGAATCCTATTATGAGAAAGGGTTAAGGTGGCCAATTGCAAGTTTTTCTCCTCTTTGCATCTTCTCTGAAGAGTGGCAACATGGGAGTCTCAAAACTCTCAAATGACCTGAAAACAAAGATTGGTTTAGGGGAAGGATACAAAAACTCTCTCAGAGATTTCAGCTGTCCATTTCAACTGTGAGGAACATAGTGAGGAAATGGAAGACCACAGGCACAGTTCTCGTTAAGGCCCTAAGTGGCAGGCCAAGAAAAATCTCAGATAGGCCAGAGGCAAAGCAGGGCTCTAGAGTGTGACCACATGCGACCTGATTTCTCAATGGTGCAACAAAAAAAAAATCTGAGGTCGCACCGGTGCGACCAGCCGTTTGAAGGGAAAAGTCTGTGGTTCAACAACAGACACATATTAGACCCATATCGTGGTCTAAACCAATCAGATAGTGAAGGGCATGACCCAGATGGCCGTGGTCTGAGCGAGGTGATCAGGGTTGCCAGGTTCGCAGTTTTTACGTCAAATTTGGCTTGTTTGAAAATCCAGTCGTGGGTGTAATTTCAAGTGTGGTGGTGTGACGTTTTTTGGGCTACTTTTAAAAATTACAAAAACGAGGAGAACAACGACATAAGGACAGGTTTGAAATCCTGGAAAATGCTTGAATTTTAACTTTCTGTTTTCCAGGCCTGGAAAGTGCTGGAATTTGAGAAGGTGCTTGAAAATGCTTGAAATTCTAACTGCTTTTCCTTTTCAATAAATATCTGATTATATAAGTTCACTTAAGGAAAAAATTGCAGAGCGTAAAATAAAAAAAGGCTTTGTTCGCGCCTCCACGTATGGCTGGATATTGTACAGGACCTGGCAACCCTGGCTGGTGATAACAGCAGTAACATGACGGGAGGCTGCGTTAGCTAGCCTGCTAGTGTATGTATGCGCACCGCCAGCTGGCGGTTTTGCAGGCTTATTTTTATGAAGCATGCTGTGTGATAAAATGAGGTAACGCTAGTTTTGCATGCCAGTTACAACGCGACCATTAATGGCTTACACAGTGAACATAACGAAAATTGTTTAGCATCAACATTACTCTGCAAAACGTACCATTGCCTTTAGCCAACGTGAGTAAATCAGAGTACAGTATACAGTTTCAGAGTTGTCATCAGCCAGTTCTTTCTACTACAGTAGACAAATGTACAGTACTTTGAAAAAGTATTCATTCCCCTTTAACTTTTCCACACGTTACACCTAAAAACTTAAGTGTATTTTTTAAGATTTAGTGTAGTAGGTCAATGCAAAGTAGCAAGTAATTGTGAACTGAGAGGAATTTATAGATATTTTTTATTGATTATCGCTGAATTGCAGTTTTGAGATCATCGTTATCATTAATTTACCACAGCTGAAAAGTTCTGGATGAACCCGGGGGGGAGAAAAAACAACAGTCACTAGCTAATATGCCAGGTAAATGGGGGAAATACAGGTATTGGAAGGTCTGGGAAAAAGAAAAAGGTTTGATGTAATGGATTAAAAGTTCCTAATGATGAGAAAAAGGCATATTGCAAATACTGCAGATGTGAAATGAAAAAGTCAGTTCCCTTTTTTTTTTGACTGGGATATTTAACTGTTATAAAAGAACTAATAAACACTAATGTTACCATATTATTAATGACTGATAAATCTCTTATAAACAAAATACTAAGTCATACTCTCATAGTTGTTTTGCCATTTGATTCAAATGTGTGACAGACATATTTTGGGCTAGTTTAAGCTTCTGAAGGGCAGGTTTTAGATGGACTTTGGGCTGCATATTTTTGCTCATATTTACTGCATTTACTGTAAAGAGTGTGGGAAGACCATGCTCAGTGAAGCACTTTAAGCACCAACACTTTTTCAGTAAGTTACCTTTCTTGTAGAATTTTGCTTCAAATAAAGAAGTTTATGTTGACCAGATAGTTAATCATTTACAAGTCAATATTGCCTATATGGACAGCAATCAAAAAAAATGTGCTGGTGCACCTAATAAAAGTTAGTCTAGAGCCCTGCAAAGGATGGTGAGAACAGTCATAGTCAACCCGCAGACCAGCCCCAAAGACCTACAACATCATCATGCTGCAGATGGTGTCACTGTGCATCGTTCAACTATTCAGCGCACTTTGCATAAGGAGAGGGTGCGCACACACTACAAAGTCGCTTGAGGTATGCTAAAGCACATTTGGACAAGCCAGCTTCATTCTGAAATAAGGAGATGTGGACTTATAAAACTAAAATTTATTTATTTGGACATAATAAGGGGCAGAAAAGAACACAGCATTCCAAGACAAACACTTGCTACCCACAGTTAAATTTGGTGGCAGTTCCATCATGCTGTGGGGCTGTGAGGCCAGTGCAGGTACTGGGAATCTTGTTAAAGTTGAGGGCTGCATGGATTCCAGCAGATCTAGAATAGTAATATCAGCAGAATCTTGACAACAATGTTCAGGAATCAGTGACAAAGTATAAGTTGCACCGGGAAGCTATAAAAAGCATTTAGAAGTTGTCATTTCTGCAGGAGGAGGATCCACTAAATATTGATGTCATTTTTCTGTTGGGGTGCCCAAGTTTATGCACCTGCCTAATTTTGTTTAAATAATTGTGTACACTTTCTCTAAATCCTATAAACTTCATTTCACTTCTCTAATATCACCGTGTTTGTCTGCTATATGATATATTTAACTGAAATTGCTGATCCGATCAGCCAATGATTTATAAAGGAAAATCATGAAAATTATAAGGGGTGCCCAAACTTTTTCATACCACTGTATTAAATATCCAAGAGAGCACAGCAAACAATTAGTTTCTCGTTTTAGTATTTCTAGATGTGTTCAAGCTTTATTCTAGAAACTACTGACAAGTTTTCATCAGTATTTCATGAAACTGATATTTGATTAAATAATCCTGATTTTTCATGCCCTGCTTACATATTGTTGTTGAGTGACTTTGTGCCACTTCTGGTTCAAACTTTCAAGTAGTTTGGCTTCGCCTTATGGCTTTGATAGTCCTTTCTAATCTTTCTTTTGATCACATTCCAAAGGTTTTCAGTGTTTTTATGTCTGGAGATTGGGTCGGATATTTGAAATTGTCTCAATTTTTCCAGCCCTGTATTAAATTAATAACTAATGTTTTCTGATGCTCTGCCTACTACTACATTTTCATTTGTGCTATTAGTGTTTTTACGTAAATATGCAGTTAGAGCAACTGTCAGAATAGTAAAAATGATGAATAAGTAAACGTTACAGTAGAAAAATTAAAAGCCTAGTAAAAATATTACGGTAGTCCTTGGCAAACATGAGCAGTGATAACTTACTGTATTCATCTTTATGAGCAAGAGGATGGAATAATATAGGATAAAAAGCTGCTGCAATCACAGTTATGAAACCTCCAAAAACGAGCGTAGTCCTGACCCTGGACATGTTTACTGAGAAGGACACATGAAGTGGAGCTGAAATTAATTTCCGGGTCAAGTTCCATAGTTCAAAATAAACCGTTTCAAGTATAACAAATACGTTTATTATTTTATAAAGAATATAATAAATTAAATCCTGCTTGAACTAAAATGATGACATTTTGTACACTGAACGAATATCTAATAGTATCATTTTTTTAATTACACTTAATTGTCATAATTTTATCCATAGTCACAGCATGTGTTAAAATATATTTTGAATACAACAGTAGTGTCATTGGACCAAAAGGTTGAATAGTAATACATTAAAAACGCGGTGATTAAAATTAATTAAAGTTATGATTATCCTATATGAACATTAATTGATTAAATAATCCACACAAACTATAAAGAAATGCGTTTTATTAAAAGCAATAAAGAGGACCATTTACATTTACTTTGTCCACTTTTCAACAGCAAAATCTAAACATTATTAAATGCTGGGTATAATTCTTTAGAGAACTTTTATTTTGTAATTTCTTTTTCTCGCTTTACTGCTGCAGACTCTCTCTCTCTCTCTCTCTCTCTCTCTCTCTCACACACACACACACACACACACACACACACACACACACACACACACACACACACACACACACACACACACACACACACACACACTGCTATGAAAAGTTGCCAGTATCGCTGTTTTAACGTTCCGGTGGGGGGTTTGGACTACTTTAAAAATGTACTGCCACCAAAAAGCTAATAATAACACAGAAAATGAATAATGTTGAAGATGTCTTAGGTAACGTTTTTAATACTTGAAGATTCAATGGAAAAGTAGATACTATGTTTTTTTTTAATAGCTTACAATTGTTTAGCCATTTTTTTCTCTCTCATTGTCTTACAATAAATTACTTTTTAGTCAATGTATTTTTAATCAATGTCTTTTTTATTTTTAATATTATTATTGTACTATTTATTTTTTATTATAGTTATTTATTATTATGTATTGTCTTACAATACGATATTTACTACAACATCAATAACACCAACTACTACTACTACTACTACTACTACTACTACTACTACTACTAATAATAATAATAATAATAATAATAATAATAATAATAATAATAATAATAATAATGATTACTACTACTACTACTATTATTATTATTATTATTATTATTTTTTTATTTATTTATTTATAGTTATAGTAGTTGCTGTTTTAGTAAATATCGTAATGTAAGACAGTATCCACATAACTACATAAGATCTGCTTATTTTATATAATAAAGAATTACAAAAAACTATTAAAAATAGATTGGAGAGTATTACACCGGTACTTTACTTAACAATTATAGCTTCCTCAAACGTCTGTGATTATGGGTTTTTATTTCTGGCTAGTTTCAGCTTTAGTAGGTTGGGTTTCTGTCAGACATTGAGAAGGATATTTTTGGGGACCTGGCAACCCTGCTGTGTGTCTGTCTCAGTTCCGGGACTGAATGATTTTTCTTTTTTAGCGTGTTCATTTAGCGAAGCTCAGAGTTAACACAATGGCTTCTCTTAACACGTTCAAGCTGAGCTGCTGCATTCCGGCACATGAGATGGATGTTAGGGGTGTCGCAAGTACAGCTTTTCCTGAAGGAGCTTTTGTTTCTGTGTCGAGAGACAGAACGGCCAGAGTCTGGGGACCAAATCCAAGGTAACCGGTTAGCTAAGAGCTAACAACACAGCTAACAGCACGTCCAACAACACACCTAACAATACAGCCCGACAACACAGCCGACAACACATTTAACAACACAGCCGACAACACATTTAACAACACAGCCGACAACACATTTAACAACACAGCCGGCAACACATTTAACAACTCAGCCGGCAACACATTTGACAACACAGCCCGCAACACATTTGACAACACAGCCGGCAACACATTTGACAACACAGCCCGCAACACATTTGACAACACAGCCCGCAACACATTTGACAACACAGCCCGCAACACATTTGACAACACAGCCGGCAACACATTTGACAACACAGCTCGCAACACATTTGACAACACAGCCCGCAACACATTTGACAACACAGCCGGCAACACATCTGACAACACAGCCGGCAACACATCTGACAACACAGCCGGCAACACATCTGACAACACAGCCGGCAACACATCTGACAACACAGCCGGCAACACAT
>BRDA01077402.1:0-12800 GCA_036984385.1 Crenuchus spilurus
AATCAGTCATCTAATACTAGCAAGTCTATCCAAATACTCTTCACCCTCAGTTGTTTACTGCTTTTAAACTCCTTATGGACACCAGAGTAAAAAAAAACCCATAAAAGATAAAACACAGTAACAGATATTTTGAGCATATAACTGTGGTGTTAAAACCATAAGGAGTTAAAAGGCAGCGAACAACTGAGGGTGAAGAGTATTTGGATAGATTTACTAGTATCAGATGACCGATTGGAATGGGTATGAGGTATGTTCTTCTTACATTACCAATACTACTACTAATTAAAATAATAATTATAATAATATCTGTGATTGGACGTTTTAGATTGTAGACTGGTGTCAGGTTGCATATGGTGCTTTATGTTAGACATCGGACTGCAGATTTTTGGGGACCTGGCAACCTCGCTGTTGATTAACACAAACATGCTGCCCACGGTGGATGCAGATTTGTCCTTTAGTAAGTAACCCTGCAAAGCGCGGTAAAATGCACATTTCTTTTTTAATTACAAAGACAATTAAACACTACTTTAAAAAAGTGGTGAAGCGCAACATTTTTCACCTTTCACCAAAACGACTCATGATTCAATTCGTGTCGTAAAACTTTATCCAGCAGTGAAGTGCAAGTGATGTCGTAATATCCTGTCCCTCTAGCCAATGAGCATTGAGCCCACCCACCCGTCAAAAAAGAGCAACATCATCTAATCGTAACCGTAATTTCTAAATGGTAAACGTAACGTGTGAAGTGAAAGATAAAAATGAAAAGCAAAAGTGTCAGTATTACATTTACAATAAGTATTTTTCGTTTATGATTATGTTTTTAATTTATGATTCTGCAGTTTCATTTAGTTTTTCATTTACGTTTACGAAACTTAAAACTTACGTTTACAATTCCTGTTTTACGTTTACGCTTAAGCTGTTTTGACGCCATAGTCAGGAGGGTAGTGATGATCAATGCTTGTAGTATTTTCGAGCATTGTAAAAGGTGAGCACTAAGCAACATCTGTAGGTGCTCCTTTGAGAACTAGACCCAAAAAATTATGTGCACCCCTGGTTATAAGAAGCCAAAACATACATCTATAGGTTATTACAGTACCTGCTGTGTGGGGAAACTGTACATTTTGATGGGTTTGGGACCCAATTTCCTCCCAATTCCTAATCTCACTTCCCATTTTGTGACATTATTGGGCAAATTGTTCATATGAAAGCTATCAGTCAACAACAGATGGCACAGGTAGACATGTATGTGCCTGCCTAAATGTAGTGTTTTTAAACATATCAGTAAATAAACTACATATGAGTGTGAATGCTTCCCCACACTTCTGCTTTTTAAGCATTGCTGTATAGAATTCTCCTCAATATACCACATAATATACCACAGTGATGATGTAGATACATAATTGTATGACTAAAAGCCATGTTTCTGACTTCTTCTATCCTTTAGCTGATAGTAGTGAGTAGATGCAACACTGCACACCCGCAAGTCCTCGAGAAGTGAAATCAGGACGAGGGAGTGAGATTGGGCTCCACACCAGCTCTGATTGATAGAGCTTCTAGAAAGATGATAAGGCATTATGGGATGTAGTAATTTGTGTGTATCTTATAGTTCTGATAATAAAATCTAGTATAAAACAAACAAAAACCAAAAAAACTTTACAGCTTTCTTGCTGACTTTTAGTTGCTATGTTTTTACCAGGGAACACCCACCACTAAACTGGGTCTTATGATGTCACGGATCGAACCTACAGGAAACTGCAATGTTACTGTATCAAGAATTGCCCATAAACTGACAGTGTATACTGTATATTGTACTGTACAGTATATGTAATGTGTGTTTAATGTGTGTGAGTAATTTCATAACTCACAAAATGACTGGTGATATTATACTAGCAAATATTTGTGTTAATTCTTATAAAGAAATCAGCTTCAGTCAATAGCATAAGTAGCATTTGTCCAAATCCTGTCTCTGCCCCTCTGTGTGTTTGCACATCACATTACTAGATGTAGAATTGGCTTTGCTTTCATTCCTGCAGGTTGGTGTTCACTCCCTGGTGCTGATATTTTGGGGCCTCAGGTTTGGGCTGATGGACTCGCGGGTTAATCAGACAGCTGCTGAAAGTAAATCCGCTCGTTCTTTAAGCTTCCAGTCCGTGACCCTCCTGTGAGAAAAGCCCTTACCAGCGATAGCCCTCTCACGTTGTGTGCTAATGGTCACCCAGGGGAGCTCATCTGCACTTTATCTCTGAGCTTTAGCAGATTCTATATGGCGCATATGCTCATATACTGTACTTAAACCTCAGCCTGCCTTTAGGGCTTTTCAATCTCAGCAGCCTGTACGATAATGGCCATACTTTGGCTCAACTGAGAATATTTCTTCTGTTTAAATATATACCTGATGACTGAAGATTGGGATGTTCAGTTTGGGTGCAGCATGTAGCTGGTCTTGTTATATTTCGGATATATTTACAACGCAGACAGACTCACCAGTCTCTGGTTTATAATCAGCGCTTAGGGCTGTAGAGTTTCTGTTGTATTACAAATATTGTATTCATAATTATTCCAAATGTGTTGTTGTAGCTCATTTTTTACAGCTGCTTTTGTTCCATCAACACAATCCAGGTCCAAGCCCCCAATGAGCTTCCAGATGAAGCCCCCAAGAGCAACCTTGAGAGGAACTGAGGATCTAGAAGCAGAACCCATCCTTCCTCTGATCCACCGGATAGCAAAGAAATCACACAAACAAGTAAAGGAATAGAAATATAATAATCTCCAGTCACTGGTAAGATTAATCTGTTCTTAGAACCCTATTAGAGGTTCTCTAACAGAATTTGAATTAGTTCATGATTGGTGAGGATTACTGTGAATGCCGGTGAAGCAGTAGAGAGGAAATGGTTACCATTTGAAGAGGAAATTGCAGTAAAATAATTTTACCATTAAAAATAACTTTTAGTTAACACTTTGCCTCGTTTTAAAGAAATACATCACATGTTTTGATCAAAATACATCAGCAGTTTGTCGTCAGAACCCTGTTTCATGTGTTCCCTTAGACTTCTCTGATGAATAACAATTTAAGAATGGCAGAGCTGAAACCTCCACACCCAGACCAGCAGAGACAACAGGAGATCATGAGCTCTCTCGACCACCCTCTGCTCTCTCTCTCTGACATTAACAGTGTTTATAACAGAGTAACACTGAGTTAAGTCACACAAACACTAAACAGTAATCCATACTGATCACAGATTAACTTTCCACAGAAAAACAAACAACAAAGCAGAACATGGCTTCTTATTCGTTAGTGTCTTATTAATGTTTGTGCCATTAAAAGTAATCCTAATCCACTCTCCTGCTTTCTGAATCTGTGCTGAATTTGTTTCTCTGTGTCTGTCAGAGTTTAAAGTCATAGGTGGTGTTACACCAAGTGTGGGTGTGGCTTATTGTTCAATAAGACCATTCCTGAACCAGGTGTTAAATTTTATGGGTTCAGACCCAGACAGCCCACTAAAACTGACTAGGTTTTAATTTTTCAGTTTTTGGGTTGGAAGATACTCCAGGTACCCAAGTACAGTGGTAACCCTACTTACGAGTTTAATCCATGCAGGAGCCGAGCTCGTTAGCTGGTTTGCTCGTTAGCTGGATGCATTTTCCCCATAAGAATACATGTAAAACTGAGTGTCAGCCGGCCAATATACAGTATACTTTAATATGCTAAATAATGTGTTTATATGGGTTTTTTAAAAACATAAACGAGACGACGACAACGCTCGTGTAGGCTGGCCGCTAATGAGAGGGAGACCAACGGTGCTCATGTAGGCTAGCGGCTAAGGAGGACAGGAGGACGGGCGTACGTGTATGGCATGGTTACACTTATCATATGAAAAGTAAAAGTAAAATGTATCTAACTTTCTTGTTCACTACCTTTTGCTACCTTAGCGTCGCTTTCACTAGCACTTTCACTTTCGGTCAAAGGTATTGACTGACCTTTTCTTCTGCGCTAGCATCTAGGAGATGCTACGACTGTCGCGCCTCTAGCGGTTGGCATACTTGAACAAATTTACGCTACTCATTACTTGGAATTTTATTCATTGCCTGGAACAAAAATATTCCAAGATCTCAACTCGTTACCTGGAATCCTCGTTAGTAGGGATGCTCGTAAGTAGGGTTACCACTCCATACACGTAATCCATTTATCCATTTGATCATAAATCTATTCATTCCTCTCTATCCATCCATTTATATATACATGCATTCATCCATCATCTGTCTAGGCATCTGTCCATTTGTTCATCTACATGTCTGTCTATCCATTTATTCATCCATCTGTATGTATGTCCATCAGACTATCTGTTCATCTGTCCATCTATTTTTTTCCCCATTCGTTTATCTGTCTGTCCATCCATTAATTTGTCATTTGTCTCCATCAATCTGTCCATCCATCTGCATGCTTTGTCGTCTGTCTTTCTTTCTTTCTATCCTTCTGTCTGTCTGCCTGGTCCTCCATGTACAGTATGTCCATCCTTTTCACATCTATCTATCCTTCTGTCCATTCTATCCATGCACTCTGTCTTTCTAATCAGGTTTATTTGTTATGTGTGTGAATGGTCACCTAATGTAAAATCTGCATTTCTGACCTGATTTCTGATCATTTGCAGCTGTTATACATTCAGATTTCTGTCCTGATTGGTCGTGAGAACATTGTGCTTAATTTTCAGAGCTGAGGAAAGAGATACAGGCTGTCAGAGCAGTCATACAAATCAGCGCTGTATTAAAAACTTCTGATCAGGTCAAAGGCTTTGATGTCTCTTCTCCAACAGCAGCCCCATCCTCCCTTCACCATCACTCAGCCATCAGTGCTGCAACACCAGGCAACCCAACACACAGGTGCTTCACACTCATTACAGTGGCTTTATCACTTCATGAGTCTAAATATATCATATTCCTCATTTGTTAGAAATTTGCTGCAAGATTATAAGAGATAATGACCACAGAAGTGTCCTGTTATATAAAATTAATGGATCATTTTCATATCTTTGTATTTTTGAGAGAAAAAGCAAAGACAAAGGCTTTTATGGCTGTTATGATCAGTTATTCAAATAAAAATGTATATAATTCAGACTGTTGTTCATATTCATGTTATAACCCTGAGAGCAAACAAGAGCCGGCCCAGTTCTAGCCCAGTTTTACTTCTTTTAGTACCACCGTACCACTGTGGAGTGATGATGAACTTGTTCAGCTTGAATTGTAATTAAACATGTTTAATTTAAACTACTTAGTTAAACCATAACTCAGTGCTGATACTAGTTGGGCCGTTGACATATTTCACATGGTGGGCTGTATTTGGGCCACATGTGAGTTCAAATGTCATGATGAACTCTTGTGTTTTTGGTCAGAAATGATTCACCACCACTGGATGACCTCGTCTGTTCTCTGTTAGTATCATGTTTCTGGGTTTATGTTATCATGTGCTTTGTCTGTGTTTGTTTTCATTCTCCACTCATCCCGTTTGCGTCGTGTCTCCACCCCCCTGCTCACGTCATGTTGTGTCGTGTTGATAATGTGCTGCACCTGTCTTCAGTGATTTGACAGTCCTGTCTGTTGTTTATCTCCCTTAATTACACTCAGTATTTAGTCCCTCGTGGTTCCCTTGTCTGGTGTCAGTCACTGAATGTACCTCCATCAGAGTAAGTTAGTGAATGTGTGCTTGTAGTTACTTATTGTTTGAGCTCATCTTTGTATTTGTTTTATAATAAGCCTACGTTTGGATCCGAACCCTGTATCCTGCATCCTGCCGCTCTTCTACATCAGCTCCATACTACTTCAAGTTTCTAGTGCTGTTCAGCTTGACCCGCCATCCTTCAAGACACGTGAAAGACTGGCATCAAGACTCTTCTCTGTCCTGGCACCCAGGTGGTGGAACAAACTCCCACTGGCTGTTCTAACAGCAGAGTCGCTCACAGTCTTCAAACACAGACTGAAGAGCATCTCTTTGTGGAGCACTTAAGTGAGCACTAGTTTAATTCTTTAATAATTTAAGCTGAGTTTATTTATAAATCTTCTTCTTTAGTTTTCTTTTTCTTTTGGCAAATAATATCCAAGAAATGTTGACTGAGTGAAAACAATCTGCCAATTAAATAACACCAAATAAAACTGATTCATTGAAGCACTGAATATAATTAATTGTTGTTCGCACTTCCCTACAATCTCACATGGAGAAATTGTGTTTTCTAGATTTTAATTATTTTACTTGTCAAAATCTCGTAGTATCTTGTACTTCTGCTCGTGATTATAATGAACACACTTCCAGTTTGACTTCCTCTGCAGGTGAATCGGTGACCTGTGTTAATAATGGCCGCTGTGCCATTAGAATAAAATTAAGCCTCGTTATGGAGGAAACATCAGTGGAACGATGGACTTCTCACAGCTTTTTCTAACTTTGTCTGGAAGCAGTCCTGACAGGTTCTTTACTGTTGTTCTGTAATGGCCTACATGGTCCAACTGGCCCTGATCCACAGTGAGGGAAAGCTCATTAGAGGATATGTGCTAAGCTCTTCTTCTGTGTCCTGTTCAAGTGTGTTACCTATTATACATCAGCCCTGAGTGTAGATACAGTAAAGTCATCATTCTGATTACAGTCTCATCACTTCAGTGCTCAGACTCTGAGCTTTATTTATCTTTACAACTGGAGATCAGTACTGTTTCTCTCACTCTCTCTCTCTCTCTCTCTCTCTCTCTCTCTCTCTCTCTCTCTGTACTTACATCAGACAATCTGTCTGTCCATCAATCCCTCATCTATCCATGAGTCCATCAATCCCTCATCTATCCATCTGTCCATCAATCCCTCATCCATCCATGAGTCCATCAATCCTTCATCTATCCATCTGTCATCCATACATGTCTGTTGATCAATCAATTAGATCTGTCTATCACTCCATATGTCCATCCATCCATCACCTCTCTGTATTTCTGTCCATCTATCTATACATCCATCCATCTGTCTGTTGGTCAATCAGTCAATAGATCTATCTGTCAATCAATCTGTCTATCCATATGTATATCCATCCATCATCTGTCTATTGATCAATTACCTGTCTGTCTATCTGTCCTTACATTCATCAGTTTTTCCATTTGTCCATCCATCTATTGATCAATCAATCAATCGATCTATCTCTTAATCAGTCTATCTTTACAATATGTTCATCCATCAGTCAGTCAGTCTGTCAGTCTACCTGTTCATATGTCTGTCTGGCTTTCCATCCATCCATCTTTTTCTAATCAGCTGTATTTTGCATGAGTGTGAATGGTCACCCTGTTGTATAATGTTAGCAAATGTGTTGTTATTAACATGTTACATAGTTCAGCACAGTGTCTGATCAGAGTCTGATTGTAAATGAATATCAGACTGTAAATGTAGGGCAGAGTGATGTAGAGTTGTGTTCTCCAGGTTCTCGTTGGGTTAAATGGGATTTTTAACCCACATTCTATAGAGCTTGTAGAAGCCTGGTTAGATCAGTCCTGTATTATTTCAGTAGGTTAACATCCTCTCTGAAGTTCATGGACATAGTGATGTGGGTTCTGTTGCTTGGTAACCTTAGCCTATTGTTCATGAACCTCGTCAGTTGATGGAGGGATAATTTCTTGCGATTGTGCCTCTGTGAGATGGTTTAATGGCAGAAAAAAATGAAAGATTTGAGAAATGTCAGCTATCTGCAGCTCTGTATCTGTCTGTACTGATATTGAATGGCCTCGGTTTCACTGCTCTCTTTGTGTGCTTCTCCAACACATCCAGAATAAGCGGATGGAGAGAGAGAGAGATCAATATTTCTCCAGTTCTTTTGAGCGGACTGGAGAGATGGCGCTGAATGAGGTTCCTCTTGTAGAAATTAAACGGCTTATATGACTCTTTACAAACCAACATTTACTAACTTTACAGCTGAGGAAGAGGAAAACTACATGATCATAGCTAATCATGAAAATGTTCAAGTTCATATGTATACTGTGTAGATGAGCCAAAACATTATGGCTATATTTATACACTTAAATAGTGTGGCGTATTGGTAAAAGTCTGCTGATGTGATCTGTATCATAATACAAGGGCTGTGAAATAATATATTATGATTTTGTATAACATAATATATGCAGAGTAATGTGAAAACAAAGTAGACCCTCTTCAAATTCTGTGGCTTTATGTATTAGGACGTAATAAATAACATCTGGTCCTTATGAGGTCTTAAAATGAGGTATATACATGACAAGCACAAGACAAAGTACACCACGTCATTATTTACTTAACTAAAAGTAGGACAAAATGCAGAAACAGTGTGTAACAAATTGAGGGTAAGTATGAGCCAGGTGCTGCTAATCAGATGCATTAATTAACTGATCATCAGCAAGTATGAGCACCTTTATCAAAGCAGAATTTTGGCTGCTTTACTGGTCTGGACAATTTAAATGTGTGTTAGCACAATGCCAGCAAGACATCTCAGAGAAGCAATTATTGATCTTAACCCCCTGCAGTCTGAAGGTATTTAAGACACTCTGATGTAGTCTGACATGCCCTGACTTTTTACAAATCTAAATATACTTTTTACACCCATCTAAAATTATTTTTCCCCAAAGTGTTACACAGGTTATTGTTCAGCACAAACTCGGCAACAATAGTGTCAAAACAGTATGAGTGTCATAAATCTATATCTTGATTAAATCTGCTCCAAACTTAGATTTTCCAAAAACCTATTTCAGATGTGCTGATATACTGTGAAAAAAAACACTCTAAACATTTCTAGCCAAGACTTTTGAGCTCAGAACTGAATAAACAGAGGTGTTGGCTACACACTGCTCATTATAGTTTTTAGACATTGTATGTTGTTTTATTTCTAAAGCTTATCTAATGTGAGGTGACACTCTGTTTTCCCCATTCAGTGGCTGCTAATTTTAAGATTTATGAGATAGTTGTGAAACGCTCCAGGTGAGAGGTAATCCACCAATGGAATATCTGAAATTATCATATAATTATCACATGAATGACAGATCGCATCATTTGGATGGAAAAATGCATAGCTCTCTGACTCGCTCTGCAAAACATCTCTCTGCTTATTTAAGGTCATCTCACAAATATCTAAAAATCTATTTCAATTCACGATATATATCGTTGAAAAGTAGACCCTTTAAAATTTCTGGGGTCTGTTTAGTTTTGTTTCTAGGATAAAATATAAATGTTTTTGCATAATTTCATTATTATGCCCCTGGCGGGAGGGTTAGTCAATCTGGGAATTGTTATAAGGCCATTTCTAAACAATCTGAAGTCCATTATTCTACATTATGTAAGATTATTCAAGTGAAAACATTCAAGCTGTCTACCAATCTTCCCAAAAGTGGACCCACAAATACACCCCAAGACTGTGCAATGCTCAGAGAAATAACAAAAACCCCAAGAACTACATCTCAGACTTAAGGCTTATGTTTGCTGAACAAACTACAAGACTTCTGGAACAATGTCCTTTGGCCATATAAGACCAAAATGGTCCTAATTCACATCCTATTAGCACACCTCATACCAACTGTCAAGCATGGTGGTGGAGGGGCAATGATCTCCTCTGTTTACCAAAGTATTCTAGAAACCTCAAACCCACAAACCTCAATAAACTGACCAACACTGTAATGGAGAGTGGACCAGAACTGCTCCAGAATGATGAGAGACTAATAACATCATACAGAAAATGATAAATTAAAATTGTTGCTGCTTAAAGTTGCTCTACAAGCATGTGAGGTTGTATTTATCTCATTTGAATACCATTTTAATATAATCTGATATCTAAAAATATAGAATTCAGAGGGTGTCATGACTGTATATATCAACGTTCTTTGAAAATGAACGTAGTCTGTTTTCTAAAGCTTTTTAAGAACACAAATGGTTTCAATAATGAGTTTTACATTCTAACATATAGTAGATAAAATATAAAACTTTTAGTAACCGTTTGTGTTTTAAAAGCCTTTTAAAGGGACTGGGAACCTTTTTCCCCATCTAGAAAGGTTCCTTCAAAGTGCTTTAAGACTTCTCTGGAGATTTGTGGTCTCTGAAGTGGTTGAAGAGTTGTTACATATGAAATTATGTTTTATCTCATAAAATACACAAATGTTTGCACAACACTTCATTTTATCAGAAACATCCAGAAGAAAAACAGTAAAGCAGAAACCATGCAATCAAAAGCCAGTCCAAACCTTTCAGAAATGATGTGGTGCTGATATCTCAGGCTATGAGATGAGTCAGGAGACAAAAATCCAGCAGAGATATATCAAAACAAAAGAAAGGATTTAAAAATATCCTGATTTTATTATAAACATCACCTTAAACCATCAACTACAGTCAAATTAGAATACAGTGTTAATGTAGTTCAGTGTGACTGACAGCTCACGTGATGATAATATGTGATGGTGAGTAAATGACTATAAACAGTATAAATACTGTGCATCTCTCAGAGCTACAGCTGCCACATTCATAAGACATAATATCAAGTCTCTGGTTCAGGAGTGAACATCAGATGTATTAAGTCTGCTGCTGATGGAATTGAATAAATCTAAGGCAGCTTAATTAAAAGTCATGTGAATGAACATTTTTAGATATGTTAAAGGTCATCAGAACCCAGTCTGTCTCTTAAAATAGAAAATTATTACTAAAAATTCTACATTTTTTGCTCAATAAGGAACTATTAGTTGTCTTTTCTTGAAATTAAATATTTATGTGTTTTAAAAAAAGCTTTGATGAACCAACTGGTTTATCTCATATCAACAAGTATTCTTCAAAGCACTTTAAGAGTTTTCCAAGTAGTGTTTTTTGGCAATCTGAGGAACATCCTGGTAACCTGGTTGTAGATCATATTTATTGATGTTAATGATATATGGAGCTTTTATTTATTTATTTATTTATTTAGGTTTTGCCAATTTTCTCCCTGTCCCAGTGTTGTAGTCGCCAATTAACCCAACCCATTAGTGGCTCTCCCCATCACTTTGCACTGTCCCTGACTCTAGGAGGGTGAAGACATGCACACGCCTCCTCCATTGCGTGTGATACAGCCCCCGCCCGATAGTGAGAGTTAGAGCGCCATATACCTGCCCAGAGAGAGCATGGCAAATTTGTGCTCTCTGTGGGCCCCGGCTGTTGATGGCAAACAGCATGACTGGGATTCAACCTCGTGATCCTTTGATCATGGTGTCAGTGCCTTAGCCTGCTGAGCCACTCAGGGCTTTATGGGCTTTTATAAACATATTTTTTAGATAAATGTGTGTAAATAATGAGATTTAATGAGTATAATTATATGTTAGACCCGTAAAAAACATTTCTCTAAACTGATCTGCCTGTTTTTGAAGCCACTTTCATGCAGTCACGCAGAAGAAAAACAGGATCTCAGCTTCTGGGACTCTCATCGTCTCCTGAGCTCCTGATTGGCTCTGCTGTTTGCCAAACTAAATGTATTATGAAAGAACTGTTGTTTATTTCCATCCTCCTGGATATGAATAAAATAAAGCATACAGTACACTAATCAATCTTTCATGATCCTTTAAATACTGCTGTGGATTAAACCCACACTGCAGACTTTCCTAAACTACGTAATGAGAGAGCTGGATGACCTCAACAACAGAACTTAAACCATCACAGACTGCAGAAACTGTACACTGGACTTAAAACAGCTTGGATTGTGTGTCTCTCAGACTCTAGAAGCTGATTTACAAATGAAATGTAAAAAGAGGACTTTGTACTGAGTAACAGTCCAGTTCTGGTTCTGCTTAGTTCAGGTAAGACACTTCTGATGGTGTCTCTGGTTCAGGAGTGTTGATATTAGGAATGTGGCAGCTGTAGCTCTTAAAACAGATGGTTCTTTAGTAAAGAAAATGGGTCCATAGCAGGGGTCTTCTAATATTGTACTTGATATTGTAACAACAGAAGAACCGTTTTGGGGGCTATATAGAACCTCAAAAGGTTCTGTATAGAACCACTTACAGCACATTCCTCATCAGTCTGAAGAACTCTTTTACCGTGGAAAGAACTCTTTATCCACAGCAAGGGTTATTTGAGTGTTTATGATTCTATACAGAACCATTTTCTTTAAGAACCATTTCTTTTCAGAATGTAGTTCTGAGAGATACACAGCATTATTACACTTTACCGTCATTTACTGAAATCACATTTTCTACTGCTTCATCAGATTTAAGCTGTACTGATGAATTTTAACACAAAACAACACATGTTCTAGGCATCAATGAGACTTAAGTGGTGCCCCATGGATACTTGGGACCTCATGTGCAGTGCGTAATCTGCGTGGGTGGGGCGTCGGCCCTGCATACATACAATGTGGTGTATCATCAGCACATTTAAGACTTCAGATAAAATATCAGTCTTAGGACAGAAAAATGAAGTCTGTATGACTGTAACTGTCCCACTTTGTCTCTCATGCCAATTTGTGTGAATTTTGAATCAAAGGCAAGGCAGTAATTGCTCCAATAGATTCATAAAGCGTGAGCTTACAGAAAACACGCTTGGCTATAGATGAGATCGAGTGACCTTGGTGGAGTTCATCCTTTCAGATCATCACAGCCCATTCTGCCCTTCAGCTTTCAGCACACACTCCTCTTTCTCTTTTTCATCAGCTGCTTTCACCTTCATCCTTTCTGCACACGGCTCTCCTGGTCTTCTCCTCTATAGCCTCTCACTCTCATTTTACATTTAACCTCCTAAAATTAGTGAATTTCTAACATTCTCGCACATAAAACAAATTTAGAAAATGTCTGTTGTTATAGCATTCTGTATATAT
>BRDA01077403.1:0-15845 GCA_036984385.1 Crenuchus spilurus
ATCAGTGGCCCACATATTAAAAAACCTATTTGGCCCACATGTTCTAAAACAGATGTGGTCCACTTCTGGCAGAGATATGACAGTGTTACCTACATTTGGCTGATATGTGGCCCTAACCTGGCATATATGTGGCCCACATCTTGTAACCAGGAGCGGTCTGCCCAAGTGCCATCAATCCATGCTGCAAGTGGGCCAAATGAAATGAGGGATGTGGGCCAGAATAAATTTGCTATCTGGGTACTTCCATGTTTCCATTATATCAATAATTATATACTAATATATTACATGTATACACAGTTTCCACTCTGTTGTTTTTGTCCACTATCTTATTTTACTATCATTAAACGATAAATAGAATTCAATTTCAGACACAGACCTTTTGTTAATAAAGTCCTCACTGGCGAATTATCTGTATTCTTCTAAGAGATGTGATGTAGATAAGCATGTGAGTTGAAATTGATAAGAAAAAATGTCTTAATATTACGTGCTTTCTCTAGCTACTTATGTTGTCAAGTATATAGAAAAATGCAAATCTATACTCATTGAGAAATAAACGAGGGATATAATTCTTCTTCAGGATCAGTAATGTTCTACATACCTACATACTGATTGATCTACCTGCCAATCTACCAAACATTTGACCAATTGACTGATCTTCTTACCTATCTATGAACCTACCTACCTAACTACCTACCCACCTTCCTATCTACTGACCCATTGACCTAGCTACCTTTCTACCATCCAAACCAACCAATCTGCCCACCTTTCAACTGACTGACCAACTGTCATACCTACCAACTTACCTCTCTACCAACCAACCAATTAACTGATTGGCCTAATCGATCCTACCTACTACCTCTCTACCCAGATTCCTATCTACCAACCAACTGACCTACCTACCTACCTACCAATCATCCAACTAACTGACATACCTTCTTACCTACCAACTAACCAACCAACAGACATAGCTACCTACCTACCCAACAACAAACCAATCAACCAACATACCTACAGTACCTACTTATGAACCTAATCATCCAGCCAACTGACATACCTACCCACTTACCTATCTAACAACCAACCAATTAACTGATTGGCCTAATCAAACCTACCTACTACCTCTCTCCCCAGCTTCCTATCTACCTACCAACTGACCTACCTACCTAACAACAAACCAATCAACCAACATACCATACAGTACCTAACATACCTACAGTACCTACTTATGAACCTAATCATCCAACCAACTGACATACCTATCTAACTACCAGCTGACCAACTAGCTAACATACCTACCTTCTTAACTATCAGCCATCCAACTAACTGACTTACCTAGCTAATTACTGACTCACCAACTAATGGACATACCTACCTACCTATTGACTGACCAAGCAATTGACATACCAACTATCTCTCTAAATATATACTAACTGACTGATCTGCCTACCTACATCTTTACCCAGGTTCCTACCTACTAACTGATTGACCTACCTACCTACCTTCAGGCCAAGCAACCAAGCAACTGATTATCCTACCTACCTATTTACCAACCAACCTACCTATCAACCAACCAAACTACCTACCTATTGAATAACTAACCAACCTATCTATCGACCAACCAACCTACCTACCAATTGACCAACCAACCAACCTATCTATTGACCAACCAACCTATCTATCGATCGACCAACCAACCAGTTGACATACCTATCTAACCACTTACCTTTCTACAGATAAACCGATCAACCAACCCACCTATCTACCTACCTACTTCTCTATTTACTGACTAATAGAAACACCTTCTTTTCTACCAACTGATTGATCTACCTTAATATATAGTTACCGATCTACATATCTACCTTCCTATCTACCAGCTGAACTAAAGTATCTTACAGGACAGTGCATGTATTAATAGCTTTTTGTTGTATTGCATAGTTGTTGAGAGTAGCAACAGCATTCTGTCTTTTACAGAACATGCTTGAGTTATTTTATTTCAAATGGGCAAAGAGCCTGCAGAGAAGAAGGTGTGTGAATAACAGCTCATGAAAAGAATTCAACACGACAGCGTAGGAATATCACTGAGAGTGGAAACATCTCACAACAAGGGTACAGTAAGGCAAAGCTTAAATAGCCTTTATGATTGAACTTGACATGAAACAGGCATGTGAAAGGGCCAGGCCAGTGATCAGAATGCTGGGTAGGTTGTAGTAATAGTGGCATCACAACTGGTAACTGAAAACCCCCCTGAAAGGGCACATAACCAGGGACTGCCCCCTGTGTGTAAAGTCATAGCGCCACAGCTGAATAGCGTAACGCTTTTTCCTACAAAATATTAGCTAACACTCACAAGAAGGAAAACTAGTGCTATACCAGTAATGCCATCATTACACCAACGTTTTTCACATCCAACATTAGGATAGGCTTTCAGGAAGATGGGTTTAATGAGGAAAATAAGAGGATGTCTATTAACTGGGAAAATTTAGGGCAAAATTGATTAGATGCTACATTTATTGTAGCAACACATCTAGATGTTCTTTATCATTGAGTACGTAAAAAAATAAAATAACGTTGCTCTTGTGAAACAGCTTTGTCGAATGGCCCAATCTGAACCAAACCACATGTGAGGCTCAGATTAAGCATGAAAAAGGCTACTGGAGGAGGAACTGAGGGCAGCAGATGACAAACAACAGGAAAGGCCTGAAGAACAAAAACAGACCCAGTAAACCAACCAGTTTGTTTTAATGGACTAATGGGCTGCCCTCAGAGAGTTGATCGTAGGCTGGAATGCACCAATCCATGAAAGCTGGTCCAGTATGAATGGGCCGGGGCTGGGAGACGTTTGGATCCATCTGGGCCGCAGACTGTCCGAGCAGGATACGTGACCTCCATCAGGGTACAGTGATGGAAAATGCCTTACAGATTGGGCAGAAGGTTCTCTGACAAAATTGAAGCAAATGGGGGTTGTGATGTATGACTAAGAGCGACAGACTGGAGTGTTAAATGAAGACAGATCTGGGTTATTAGCTTGGTTAAATTTAAGAATCCGGAATTAAATGTACACATAGAAACGTGGTCCAGACTAAGCTCATCAGATGGGCTACACCAAACGATTGTCTTTGTTTCTGCTTCAATTTGACCAAATTCTGCTTTGATTGATAGCTGATGTCTGCACCATTAAAACCCATTCATACAGACATTTGGATGCATTTGTGAAAACACATGATGATGCTTTCATGAGTAGATGGATGAAACGGTTCTGTTGTGAGGTTCGTTTACATGAAGCAGATGTAAGCTGGCAAGGCTAGATGCTGACTTCCATTATTAATATGTTTGTGCTGTACAACCTAAGATGACTGATACAACTTTAAAATGTCATGATACACTCTTAAAAGAGCCTGCTTGTATCTTCACATATTTTTCTTTCCCCGTAATTGTGTGCCTTTGGAAATTAACAGCACAGTGCCATTTGTATAATTGGAATACTGAGTTCAATAACTAATTTATTCAAATTGCCCTTTCTTGATGTACTGTTTTAGGTAATGCTTGCCTGAAGCACACCAATCTCTCAGTATGTTAATGAGTTACACAAGGAACACGTTAAATATGTACACTCCTCATTTACATACAAATTCAATTAACCCAGTTGAGTGGGGGAAAAAAGGGAAACAAATCTTTTGATTGATGTTTCTGCGTGCTATTGTGATGAAGGTACATAGAATATAAACTGGTGGAGGGTAATATATGGTAAAATGTTTTTTATTGCCTATCTTTGATGGTCAAGTCAAATTCCCATATCCAGCACCTTAAGAAGGTTCGTAGATTCAAATATCAGATTATGTGCCGCATTCATGAGTCATAAAGTTACTAACGAGGATTTGGCTTATTGCAATATTGCGTGCTACAAAGTGAAATGATAGGAGGGCCCTCTGTTCACACAAGGCCATGTCAAGTTTAACAACTTGCTCCAAGCACATCGTCCAATTAAGGATTATTCTAATTGGGACACTCAGGAAACCTGCGCATATCAATGAAGCTGGAGCAGCTGAACTGCAGCAGTACGTCATGTTTCCTCGGAGGCGCTCAACTGCAGCATTGCAACAGCATGAATATATGGGTCTCCACCTCGGCCCAACGTTTCCGCATTAGACAATTAACCAAATTAATTTCTGCCGCCGTTGATGAGAGGTGAAAGCGGGTGTGTCTTTGTCTCCTTCGGGGTTTCAATACACTGGCCTTCCATCACTGATGACATAGATTACACAGACTATTCATTAGCATAACACTAATTAGGCCTTCACATGCATTACCTACTTAGCATATATATACAGCATGTATGTAAACCGTTTTAATGTTATGGAGTCAAATTTAAGTCAAAGCGTATCCAATTTATTACAGTACAAATACAAAAAGTAAGTAAGTACCTTTTTTTAAAAGATGGTTTTTCAAGGGTTCTTTAATAAAGAAAATGTTTCTATATAGAACCATGGTGAAAGGGTTCTTCAGATTGATGAGGGATGTGCTGTAGACGGTTCTTTACAGAAGCCTTTCTGAAAATAGCTCCAAAAAGGGTTCCTCTATTATTACAAGCTTGACATCTAAACTATAGCACAACCACTTTTGGGGATATTTAGAACCCATTTCAGAAAGGTTCTATATAGAACCATCTACAGCACATTCTTCATCAATCTGAAGCACCCTTTCACCATGGAAAGAACCCTTTGGGTTCTTTGAGTGTTCATGGTTCTATATAGAACATTTTTCTTTAAAGAACCATCTCTTTTAAGAGTGTAATTTTGTCATCTTAGTGCGTTCAGTTCCAGTTTCACATTTGTAAGTTCACATTGTGCTGTTTTCATTCATTCAACTTTCAGTTTGCAAACTTTTGGCAGAATTGTTGCACTGCTAACAGCCATATAATGATAAGATGTAGCCTGATATCTGTATTTTTATTGTAGTTGTATTTTGTAGTTTGATTTGAACTCTACTCACATCATGCAAATATGATCATTTGGTTAAGCTAGACGGGAGGCACGGTGGCTTAGTGGTTAGCACGTTCGCCTCTCAGCGCTGGGGTCTTGGGTTCAATTCCCCATCTGAGCGGAGTTTCCATGTTCTCCCCGTGTCTGCGTGGGTTTCCTCCGGGGTCTCCGGTTTCCTCCCACAGTCCAAAAACATGGAGGTCAGGTGAATTGGGTACTCTACAAATTGTCCATAGGTGTGTCTGTGTGTGTGTGTGTGTGTGTGTGTCTCCCAGCGATGGACTGGCGCCCTGTCCTGGGCTTAGTTGAATAGTGTAATGCCCTGCCCTGCGCCCAGTGAGGGGGTGGGGGACTAACCGCGACCCTAATAAGGATTGAGCGGGTGTGATAATGAATGAATGAATGAATGGTTAAGCTAGCACAAGCTTGTACCTTCACAGCTGACCTTTTGACAGCGTTGTTGCACCTCTGTCACAATCGTAACCATATAGTTTAGAGAGGTATGTGAAACTACTTAGTAGAAAATAGTTGCTAGCTTCACATACTTTGCCAGGCCAGGGGATTTCAACCTGTTGAAACTTAGCTTAGTGCTAATTTCCTTTGTTTTGTTTTATGCTTAGCTTTCTCGGTTTTCTTGCTCTGAGATATGGTGGCCATTTGGTTCAGCCTGGGGATCTTTCTTTTTGAAAAACCTTATTTTTTACCATTTTTGCATGACTGGTAAAACTCTGATTTGCGCTAATATTACCTTAACTAGCTTGCTAATCCAATGGCTAATATTAGGCTAATATTACCTTAACCAGCTTGCTAATCCAACATATCCAAATATGTTTATTATGCCTGGGACAGTACAATACCAGACCAAGCTTGACTTATAGTATTTAGTTTTTTCAAACAATGGATACAATTAAAAAAAGAATAAAAATCTAACTTTTTCTCAATACTACACAACTTCATATTCACAAACTGAAATACATCCATAATTCAGATTCTGCAATAATAAACACCTAACTCTAATTTAGTTCATTTAATGAGTTTAGTTTGGCATTTCCACATCCAAATTTGATCCTTTTTGGTGAAAATTCTTCTCACATTATACTAAAATTTTGTAAGGTGCTTCAAACTAAAAAACACTTCCTGCCCTGAATGCCACAAATCCCACCATCTCATTATTATTATTATTATTATTATTATTATTATTATTATTATTATTATTATTATTAAGTAGTGGTATTATTATTTTAAACCAAATATCATGATAATACTTTATTTCCCAGATTTGTCAGGAGCCTATACTCTAAATGGGGGAGAAGGGGGGCTTCTCCTTGGGTTTCAGAAATTCACAGGGCTGAATGTGGGCTGCCATCCAGCACTGCAGAGCCTATAGGCTGGGGGCCTGTGGGTGGGTGTGCGGAATCAGTTCTCATGGCCTGTGAGGAGGCATCATGCTCTTTCTGAGAAAGTTGAAGATGAACATGGAAAGCAACGTTATCTTTGGCAGATTGCTGGGCTGTAGGAGATCCTCCTCTTTGTGATGTGAGAATGATGGGGGTGTTTTGTTGGGGTAATGAGGATAAGTGAAGGGCCTCTTTTGGTTCATCTCATTCCCTTCCCTTCCAGGAATGAGATTTGTGTAGTAGGGAGCATTATTAAATATAAATCATAGAGCATATGTCCATATAATTCAGTAAAATGCCATTCATTAAGGAGCTCTTTTAGTCCTTTCAAGTCTTTAATAATCTGCAGCCTTGAACAACCTTTAGAGCTAATATACTGTTAAAACAACAGGCATTGAAACAGACTGAAAAATCAAGATCTAGATTACGATCAGGCGCAACATTCAAGAGCTGCAAGGATAACATTGCTAGAATCAGTATTCACCTAAATAGCTCCTTTCTCACAAAATACATCACCAAAACTTCTCTCAAACTATATCCTCAATTGGAATGTTGCTAACTAGCAAATGCAATAACTCAATAGTCACCGAAATAGTCCGATCATTTCTATAATGAGACACTGGCAAAACTTATCTCGTCCCACTGTCTCACTGACTCACTGACTAGTCCACAGCACATTAATTAAGATCTGAATGTGGTTAAAATGGTTTTACAGAATTGACTGGACTGTTTAGGAGACTATTGATTTCTAACATTTGTTTCTGAGAAGCATTGGCAGCTCCTCATAGTCTCAGTAAACCAAAAAAGCAAAATTTGGATTCCAAACGTTTTGGCCAATTGAATAAATCCAGGGTTGTAGTTTTAGTTTCACTTTCTATTTGTAGTGTACAACTCAAATGTCAAAAATATGCTGTTTTAGAAAATGTGGTTTTTATGACTGATTGCCACATATCCACTCAAAAGCCATTCCATTCCTAGAACCACGCAGTTGAATTGTGTAAACCTCCCCATGTATAGGTCCTCCACATGCTCTTTTGTTTTCATCTTCCATGTGATGTGTCTACATCATGTCTCCATCCTGGTCCAGCCTCCATCATGATTTGTTGATGGATCCAATCTCATGTCTGATTATATTCTACTTAAATTTCCCCTAGTGTGCCTCAGTCTTCGTCAGTCATTGTATTGTTTCTACATAACATTGCATTGAGTATGTAAGGGCACCTTTGAGTATGTTATGCCAACCTTGAGTTTGTATTGTTTTACTGCCAAGTTGGGTTTTTGATTCATAATCAAAGTTTTGAGTTTATAGTCAAGAGTTTTGCTTTGTAAATAAACATCATGTTGCACCCTGCATCCGCCTCATGTACTGGAAGGTCATTCTGGACTCTCCTGGACTTTTTCTGGCCAGTACTTCCCGATTACATCTAAGGTAAGTGTAAAATTGTAAATATGAATTCTGAATGAACCATTTCTTTAAGACTTAGCATGTTTTCTCCTAAGGGTGGCATGGTGACTTGGCGTTTAGTACGCTCAACTCTCAGCACTGGGTTTGTTCCCATCTCAGTGGAGTTTTCATGTTCTCTAGTTTCCTCCACTGTCCAAAAACAAATATCAGGTGAATTGGGTACTCTAAATTGTCTTGCTGCGCATTGGTACCCAATGAAGGGGTAGGGGGACTCACTGCCCCCCTGACCATGATTAAGTGTTTAAGAAGATGAATGGACGTTGGAATAGGATTTTGTTTACAACTGAAGATGGAAGACTAACAAGGCTAACAATACATATGCAAATACAGTGGTAACCCTACTTACGAGTTTAATCCGTGCAGGAGCCGAGCTCGTTAGCTGGTTTGCTCGTTAGCTGGATGCATTTTCCCCATAAGAATACATGTAAAACTGATTAATCCACGTCAGCCGGCCAATATACAGTATACTTTAATATGTAAATAATGTGTTTATATGGGTTTTTAAAACATAAACGAGACGACGGTGCTCGTGTAGGCTGGCGGCTAAGGAGGACAGGAGGACGGGCGTACGTGTATGGCATGTTTACACTTATCATATTAAAAGTAAAAGCAAAATGTATCTAACTTTCTTGTTCACTACCTTTTTGCTGTCTTTGTGTCACTTTCACTAGCACTTTCACTTTCACTGGACAGCGGTCAAAGGTAATGACTGACCTCTTCTTCTACGCTAGCATCTAGGGGATGCTATGACCACAGCGCCCCCTAGCGGTTGGAATACTTGAACTAATTTAGGCTACTCGTTACTTGGAATTTTCCTCGTTACCTGGAACAAAAATATTCCGAGATCTTGATTCGTTACCTGGAATACTCGTTAGTAGGGTTACCACTGTACCTTTATTTTCAATAGTCACCTAAAATGACCTTGTCATTTCTGTTCAAATGCATCACTACACTTCTCACAATCTGCTTAAACCACATCCAGATCTTTGACTAAAGTCTCACAGGCTAGTCGTTATGGTTTAGGAATCAGTATGACTTTCTGTGAACTATAAAACTAATCAAATGACCCGTGTAATGTACTGTGAGAATGATGTGTAGCAAGAAGCCACTCGCTAAAGCTGAACTGATGAGCAACTTTAGGCCCTATTTGTTTCCCTTTAACCACACTGAAAGCACTTCCTTCATAGACTGTTAGGAAAGCTCAGCTTACTTTAGTCCCCCAAAAGCCTTTTCCACATGGAGATCACATTTAGACTTCTCTCTGGAACTTGTTGCAGTGTTTCACACAGTGCTCAGATGAAGCAGTATGCTTATGGATTTAAACCAGAAGCCTTGTAGCGCACAGTACTGGTAATCATTAACTATATTACGGATTTCTCATGAGCAGCATGTATGGCAGGGCAGAGAAAGCCAATCTTTCCCAGGAAATTGTTCATCTGTAGTGTAATGCACCAGCACACTGTAGTCTGTTTGTACTTTAAGTGTTTTAGGGGAAAATCCCTCGTATAAGTAATGACATGGCTGCTCTGTCATTCTGTGAACATTCCTGTGTCTTAACCCTTTCCTCCTGCTCCTCCTGTCTCAAGACACTTTCCATTCTCCCACAGTCTTACTTCATCTATTTTTTTTCACCATCCTGATCTTTTTGCTTTATTTTTCTTCCTTTCTCCATTTCCATCCTGCACCGTTTTCCTGTCGATTATTGAAAAAGCCCCACTTGTGGGTTGGACTGGTCTCAATTAACTGGACATCTGTGTTGGGGTATTTTTCCTGCATCCAGAGAGACAGGGAGGATACATAGTAACGACTTATGCTTATTATTGATCTGAATTGCTTAAATTAAACCAAGAATTTAGCATTCACAAGTACTATGTTTTGATGGTTGGTGTGGAAGGATGATGTTTGTTGGGTTACATAGGTGTTTGTTGGAAAATGATAACAATTATGAATCCTGTTGGTGTATGCACGTTTAGAGAAAGGTGATGTCTGTTGGCAAATGATGTTTGTTGGGAATATTGACATTGTATGTATGCTGGTGTGTGTTCTGGGGTGTGATGGTGTTTGTTGGTGTTAGGGAAGTACACATTTTGTTGGTAATTATGGTATTTGTTGGTGATTGGTGAGGAAAGATGTTTTTTGGTGTATGTTGGTGTTTGCTAGAAAATAATCATGTGTACTGATGTATTTTGGTATTTGGAAACATTAATATTATGTTTGTTGACAATGTTATTTGATTGTGTTGGTTAGTTAATGATGATGTTAGTGTATGTTGGTTTGTAATGTGGGTATTTGATGTTGTATGTTGGAAAATGATGATATATGGTGGTGTATGTTGGTATTTGATGGTCTATGCACATGATTGAAGGATAATGATGATGTTTGTCTGTGTATGATGGCATTGGATGCTTTATGTTGGCTTTTGTTGGAGAATGTTGATGTTGGTGTTCATTGGAGAATGGTGATGTTGGTGTTTGTAGAATGTTGATGTTGGTGTTTGTTGGAGAATGTTGATGTTGGTGTTTGTTGGAGAATGTTGATATTGGTGTTTGTTGGAGAATGATGATGTTGGTGTTTGTTGGAGAATGTTGTGTTGGTGTTTGTTGGAGAATGTTGATATTGGTGTTTGTTGGAAAATGTTGATGGTGTTTGTTGGAGAATGTTGATGTTGGTGTTTTTTGGAGAATGTTGATGGTGTTTGTTGGAGAATGTTGATGGTGTTTGTTGGAGAATGTTGATGTTGGTGTTTGTTGGAGAATGTTGTGTTGGTGTTTGTTAGAGAATGATGATGTTGGTGTTTGTTAGAAAATGATGATGTTGGTGTTTGGAAAATATTGATGTTGGTGTTTGTTAGAGAATGATGATGTTGGTGTTTGGAGAATGTTGATGTTGGTGTTTGTTGGAGAATGTTGATGTTGGTGTTTGTTGGAGAATGTTGATGGTGTTTGTTGGATAATGTTGATGTTGGTGTTTGTTGGAGAATGTTGATTTTGGCTTTTGTTGGAGAATGATGATGTTGTTGTTTGGAGAATGTTGATGGTGTTTGGAGAATGTTGATGTTGGTGTTTGGAGAATGTTGATGTTGGTGTTTGTTGGAGAATGTTGATTTTGGCTTTTGTTGGAGAATGATGATGTTGTTGTTTGGAGAATGTTGATGGTGTTTGGAGAATGTTGATGTTGGTGTTTGGAAAATGTTGATGTTGGTGTTTGTTAGAGAATGATGATGTTGGTGTTTGGAGAATGTTGATGATGTTTGGAGAATGTTGATGTTGGTGTTTGTTGGAGAATGTTGATGGTGTTTGTTGGATAATGTTGATGTTGGTGTTTGTTGGAGAATGTTGATGTTGGCTTTTGTTGGAGAATGATGATGTTGTTGTTTGGAGAATGTTGATGGTGTTTGGAGAATGTTGATGTTGGTGTTTGGAGAATGTTGATGTTGGTGTTTGGAGAATGTTGATGTTGGTGTTTGTTGGAGAATGGTGATGTTGGTGTATGTTGGTATTGGATGGTCTATGTGGATGCTGGTTGGAGAATGATGATGTTGGTGTTTGTTGGTATTTGATGGTCTATCTGGATGTTTGTTGTAAAGTGGTGTTTTGTGGTGTAACCTTTGTTGGTGTATGTTGTTACTTTATGGTCTATGTTGGTTTTGGAGAATGATGATGTTGGGGTATGTTGGTATTGGATGGTCTATGTGGATGTTGGTTGGGAAATGTTCAGGATGATTGTGATGATAATGATGATTGTTGATGTATGCTGGTGTTTCTTGCAGAATGTCAAATTTGTATTATGTGCATTTAAAGCCAACAAACCAAAATTTTGGTTGGCATTTCATCTTTGTATGACTGTTGGCTAGAATGTTCTTATCCTTTCACACTCTTCTAAGAAGCCCCAGATCATAGTTTTTCCTGCTAATTCTCTGAGAAGATTAGCCTTCCTTCAGATTCTGATGTATTTGCTCTTCCTGGCTCTGAATCAATCAAACACTTCCTGTGCCTACCTCCTGTGAGGGCGGGAGATATTTACATTTGTTTTAAACACACATACATTCACACAAACACATACTAGTGGGAATGTTCTCTTACTCCACTAGCCAATTATCCCTTTATTGTGTCCCATTATTTCTAACAGAGTCAGTCTGTCTGCAAACTGTAGCTGACCCCAATCTCCAAGGACTGATAATGTTACATAGAAAATGCTAAATGTGCATCTTACAGGGGAATGCCACTCCATACATTATTCTGTGAGGCAGGATGTGATCTATATATGAACAGAGTCTGTGTAGTTACAGAGAAAGGCCTTGTCTTATAGGAATAATTTCTGAATGAAATGTTTTTTTTTGTTTTTTTTTTTATGTTTGATTACATCACCACGCACCACTAATGTAAATATAACATTAGCCAATAATATTGAACTTTCTCCACCTCCCACCATCTCATACTTATCACTTATAGCGCAGAGACCCTTAAAATACTCTCAAATTCGTCACACTGCTAAATAAAAAAACGAATTACGATTTCCAATCCACATTGCCTCGAACCCTTCAGGCATATACAAAAATGTGTCCATTTCTGCCATGTAGTATGAATGAATAGCACACCCAGATGTTCTATTCACATATACGCTTTTCATTTTACCACAGATGTCCACATTTAGCTTCATTAGTGTCAAACTGGAGCTGCAGGGCTAATGTTGCTAGCAAACACTAAAAGTCAGTAGTCACCTTTAGTTGATTTAATTAGAATATCACCAACATTCTCTCAAATCAAGATAAAGGTCTTAACGAGCTTCAAATTGAATTAAAAACATCATTGCTAGAAGGTCGTCACTTCAGACAGCAGCAGCACTAATGTTGGTCAGCACGTCTAGCTTTGAATCATTGTTTAAGATAATGGAAGTTCTTGTTCAGCTCACTATAAGTCAAACTGTGAGGGCTGACAGATGTTTTGCTGATGTATTTTGATAGAAACAACATAATTATTTAGGTGACTATTGAGTTCTAGTGTATAACATTTGACAGCAAGCCAGGACATTTTAGAGCACTTCATGTTTCCATCTGCTGACAAATTCACCTGAGCTAAACCCCACAGAGCATGAGCTATTGTCAAGAGGAAGATGAGAGACACCAGACCCAACAATGCAGGCTTATATACTAGGGCTGTGAATCTTTGGGAATCGAACAAATCGATCCAGAATCGATTTTTTTCAGATTCTTTCAAATCCAAACGAAATACTTTACCGTTGCAATCTCTGCAAATCACATGAGTCACGTCAAGCCCTTTCTTACCCGGGCCGGGTTGACGGTAAAATCCAAAGTGTTTCCAAATGGTTGCTTTCAAAGACCGCAGCTTGGCTTGCATGCCTGTACATAGCCGACGCTGCTTCCTTGTTTTGAATAGCACTACGGTGGCTGAGAAGGCACATCTATACCCGCAAAAAAAAATCGATTTTTTGAAAATGAGAGCTCGAAGCGATTTTTTCCTTCACCCCTAGTATATACTATACTAATTTTTTGAGATACTGACTTTTGAGGTTTCATTGGCTGCACACTTGAAATAGACACTTTGTGTGTAATTAATCTATATAATATGAGTTTTGAATTGAATTGCTGACTTTTTTGAGATGCAATTTTATCTGATGTCCACTCTGAATGTGCTCAGAACCCCGTTTAGCAATAAAGAAATGTGCATTTTTATTCAGTGAGAGAAAACTATAACACAGAAGCACTGACACTACATGCTCGTCTGTTTTTTTCATTATTTTTAACATGAATACTGTGCCGTAACTCCTCATTTAAATTAGGCTATGGAACCAATATTAAAGTCTCTGAATGGATCAATGCCAACATGCTTGCTTTGAGAGGGTTAAAGAGGATTGACATTTTACTGACAACTGAGAAATGAAAAGATTATGCAGTACGCTTTTGTAGTTTTGCTACGTAGCGCAGTGAATGAACAATGCCCCGTTTACAATGTAGCATTTTTAATCTTTGTTCCTGCCACATTCACACATACAATAACATTTAATGAAAATACATCAAGGGTAATGGATCTAAATGGCTTTGTTTTTGTTATGTTAATAAACATGGTCATTTATTCTGTTTGTCAACGTGGAAATCCTTTGAGATGCTTAATATTTTGCTTGCACAATAGCTTTCCGCAATATCCCTTCGACTGAGCTCATCTGCATGTTTAATTAATCTGTTTCATTAACTGTTTTAATCGGCCCAAAGGAATATCAGCCGGAATAATCTTTTTCTAACATGTAAACACAAGAAAACATACATTCAGAGATGGCATTTGAAAGACAAGAAGCTGAATTGGTGCCTTATTGATGGTTGTTTGTCGTCCCGTCGATGTTGTTAGCCATACAGATGAACCATTTGCTTTGAAACATGTTAAAGAGTGAAATTACCCATCAGGCCCATGGCTAAGTGATGCTGACATCCCATAATTATGTCCACGACATAGAAAATTAATCAGGCGCACATCTGTGGAGACACATTTAAACATCTGTCAGTCACTTTGACAACATATGATGGATAATTGTTCCGTGTTCTTCCCACTTGGCTTTCCATTTGAATATTTCACTGCCTTCCATTTGTGAAATGTATCTCTACAGCTGTAGTTATTAGCTGTTCCGCCGTGCTATATCAAATGGGACATCCATAACACCATGTGTCATTTGCATAAATATTCACATTTGACAGCAGAAGTAGCAGTTAAAAGTGAGAAAGAGGGAAAAAGAAGCTCGACTGCGATCCCATTGCCTTAAACATTTAACATGGTATTACATGACAGCATGATGCACACACGCAAACTCTCTCTCTCACAAGACTTCACTGTCACTTGCACGGCTTTGTTTCAGGCTTGTTTTTTTTGCTCTTTCCTTTTTTCTTTCTCATTCCTTCACTTGTAACAGCGTAATTACAAAGCAGTCATTTCATACGATGAGGTGTTAATTGTGGAAAAACCGAAACTCTGACACTCTCCCCACATTCTCGTTAATACATGATGCCTTCAACGATGCTCTGGTTTATAATCACTACAGCAAAATCCATTTATTTCTCTGAAAATTCACTTTGAACCTGCCTGAGGTTCTCCAGGTGTCTCTGTTAGTCTTAAAAGAGACAATAATGGGACTCCATATCGCAGAGAGGAGGCCTTCAGCCACAGACTTGGCAACCACCAATTTGTGTGAGTGCTACGCACCAACCAATCACCTCCTTGTATCTACACTCATTGTCCACTTTAGCTCCACTGAGCATATAGATGCACTTTGTAGTTCAGATTCACCTTCCACAGCCAGTAATCCACCAATGAAATGTCCAGAATTACCATGTCATTATCATATGAATGACAGATTCATTTTGGCGGGAAAAAAACGTGCTCACTCTGAAAAATATGTCTCTGCTTATTTAAGCTCCTCTCACAAATATTGAAAAATAAATTAGGGCTGATAATAGGGTACCAGGTGAAGAGTTGTAGCAGATCAGAAACCATTAACTTTGTGGGATGTTCTACAGCTGCTGTAGTGAAGGTGTACTGAGAATGGACTTCTGGTACACTGAGTGCCTCCCAACAGTGTAACAGTGGTGCCTCACAGCCCATTTATGATAGAGGGGAATGAGGACTCCAAGGAGTCATACAGAGTCATCTGTATTGGCCACAGTCAGATATAGCCATTAAAATATGCAATACTGGTGTTTAGTAATGTGTAAATAATCACTGTTTATTGTATAAAATTCATGAATGATAATCTTTTGTTGTATTAAGTACTGCAGGGATGACACACCTAAGATTTTCACTCGTCTTCACACCTGTGTAAGGTGATGTTACAATAAGGTTGATTTATATTATATATGTGTATATATATGTGTATGTATGTTTGATATATATACACTGCTCAAAAAAATAAAGGGAACACTTAAACAATACAATGTAACTCCAACCAACCTGTCCAGTTAGGAAGCAACACTGACTGTGAATCAGTTTTACCTGCTGTTGT
>BRDA01077416.1:0-13738 GCA_036984385.1 Crenuchus spilurus
TCAGTCCAAGCACTGTAGGACCCATTCGCCACAACCCTTTGTAATCTTCCTGTAAGGTGGCTCTGCAGCCAGGCTAATAGTCTGGGACTAAGTTCCAGGTTGGCCAAAGTTTATAATAAAGTTTATCCTGAAATCTTTGCGATGACACTACATAGGAGAGCAGTGGTTTTCTCTGATGTCAATGAGCATCAACAACTCTTTTTCTGAGCTCCTCAGAAATCTCCTTTGTTTGTGCTATGATACACTTACACAAATGTGTTGTGAAGTGCAGACTTTAAATAAAACATTGTGCCCACTTACATCTGACTCTAATTTCACCTTCAGATTAATTGCTAATCCTAGAGGTTCACATACTTTTGCCACTCAGAAATTTGTCATGTTGGATCATTTTCCTCAATAAATAAATGTATATTTATTTTTATTATAAAAGTATAATATTTTTGTCTCATTTGTTTAACTGTTTAATCTACTTTTAGGACTTGTGTGAAAATTTGATGTTTTAGGTCACATTTATGCAGAAATATAGAACAATCTAAAGGGTTCACAAACTTTCAGTCACCACTGTATAAATAAGGAAGTCTTTTTCTATTGATGAACAAAGACTGTGAAATAAAATAAGCAGTAATTTACTACATTAGGATAAGGATATGATTACCAGTAGTGCTGGGCGATAAAACAATATCGATTTTTTTTCATGATAAGTTTTCCCTCGATGACGATAAGCCGGGACAATAGAATTCGATAAGCATAAACCTTCATTTCCATTTCACGTCTTAGCATTTTGACAGTGAGTTCTGACGTGTAAAACTGTTGCTTGATAGATCCTCCTCACCAGCGCCTCCAAAATGCACTGTTGCGAAAGAGCGCGAGGTTGCTGTGTGCTCGCTGTGTGTGTGTCACCCGGAGTGCTAGCTAGCGTTAGCATATTAGCTTGGCTCTCTAGCCTGTTATTTTGAAGTGGCTGCGGCCGACAGCAATCACTATTATAAGTTTCAACAATAAAGCAATGGCTGTAAACGTCTTTCTCGTCCATCCTTTCAACGTGTCCAGTCAGACACTACAATATTATGTTCTCGCAATAAACATTTTAATATTTTAAACTGTAACATTTCATGTATTTTGTTTGATGTTTTCAGAAAGATGTTTAAAACTATGACATTGTTAGAAAATTTAATGTCATGATAATTATCAAGATTGATCAATACAGAAAAATTTATCGTGATAAAATTTTTGGCCATATCACCCAGCTGTAGTTACTAGTATAAATTAATAGTGGCACCCTGTGCATATTACAAATACACAGATGTCAACTTTTAAATTATCTTCTTGTATCTACACTCATTGTCCATTTTATTAGCTCCACTGACCATACAGGTGGCATGCAAACGTTTGTGTACCTCTGGTCAATATGACCATTACTGTGAACAGTTAAGCAAGCTGAAGATGAAATGATCTACAAAAGGCATAATGTCAAAGATAAAGCACATTTTTCCACATAAGTAGTATCAGTGTAGTATTTTGGTTTTGTGTCATTTTAGAGTGAAAAAGAAAAGGAGTATCTTGCAAAAATTATAGGAACCATAAGATATTTGAGCACTCATAATTTTGACTAAAGTTTCAGACCTTAATTTGCCTATTAGGGTTATGACTTGTTCACAATCATCATTGGTAAATTTAGCAAATTTCTAAGCTTTATAAATACCCAGACTCCTCTAACCATGTCACAAAAAAACAGCAGCGATGGGTTCTTCTAAGCAGCTGCCTAGCACACTTGACATTGAAAATGATTGAGGCCCACAAAGTAGGAGAAAGCTATAAGAAGATACCAAAGCATTTTCAGGTTGCCATTTCCTCAATTTGAAATGTAATTAAGAAATGATTCATCACTCAAATAATACCTGCTTTGTGGTGGTCCTCAACACTGAAGATAAGGATGCTCGAAATCATATACAAAAACAAAGTATACAGAGAAACCGATGGACTTCAGTCTGTAGAAGTACAAAGTACATGGTAACCTTATCGGCTTCAATTGCCTGTATGGTAAGTTATTACAAATTGGATATTACAAAAGTTCATTCAACCCCAAGATCATTTCATGGCAGGTTCTGTGAAATAGTAGGAAAAAATGCCCATTGAATGAATTTGTCCATATTCATTTATTCAAAACAAATAAGGATTATACTTTTTACATTTTTAGTGTCACCTGTAGTCTGTATAATTCCATTGAAAAACAATGAAAATGTATAGCAGGGAAAAATCAAAAACTAAAATAATGAGGTTGAATAAATATGGACACCCTCTTGTAATTGAGGGTGTGGCCATGTTCAGATGTAACTAATCACATTCAAACTGCTAGTTGATCTACAAGTGGCATCATTTAAAGTCATTGATTAACTCCAAATAAAGTTCAGCTGTTCTAGTTGATTTTTCTAATATTTACTCAGTTAACTTACAGCAAAAGCCACAAAGAGCTTATAAAGCATCAAAGGAACCAACTGTTGAAATGCATCAGTCAGGAGAAGAGGAGAAAACATTCTTAAGGCAGTAGATATAGCACAGAACACCATGAAGATGGTCATCAAGAAGTGGATAAAATTTGGCACAACAGTGACTAAGAACTGAACTTCCCTCCAAAGCTGATGAGAAGTCAGAAAGAAAACTGGTCCAGGAGGCCAAAAGGTGACAGCAATATTAAAAGAACTTGCAGGAATTTCTGGCAAGTACTGGTTGTGTAGTACATGTGACAACAATCTCATATATTCTTCATATGTCTGGGCTGTGGGGTAGGATGGCAAGACTCTTTTTTTCTTACACAGTAAAACATCCAAACTCAGCTGGGTTTTCCAAAATCATGTAGGAAAACATGGTCTGATGAGATCAAGGTTGAACATTTTGACCATAATTTCAAAAGGTATATTTGGCACAATTTCACCTTTCAGAACAACAAAACCCAAAGCAAACCTCCACATTGAGAAAAGAATGGCTTTGACAGAAGAAGATCAATGTTTTCGAATGACCCAGCCAGAGCACAGACCTTAATCCAACTGATAATCTGTGGGTTGGCCTGAATAGGGCTGTACACAGGAGATGTTCTCAGTCTGACAGGTTTGGAGCTTTTGAAGTAAGAGTCGGCAAAAATTTTCAACTGAAAATGTGGCATGCTGGTAGACTCCTACCCAAAAAGTCTAAATGTTATGTATTCAAAGGGCACTTCAACAAAGTATCAGTTTAAGGGTGTCCATATTTATGCAACCACATTTAGTTCTTTATTTGTATTTGTCAGGATTTTACTTTATTTTTTAGTGGAAGTGTACAGATTGGTGAAAAATGTTCTGAAACTATTAATCTTGCACTGATTTTTTAAAATCACAAATACCTGGCATTTTAAAAGGGGTGCCCAAACTTTTGTCTCTGCTTTATATATTGTAAATCATTCAAATCCTGAGGAATAGTTTTTATGTTACTGTTAATATGTTAAGTTTCCTGATTTTAAGTCTGTGCCTGTGTGCCATATCGTTAATAATGATGACTAATAATGGCTAATAATGGGTTATTATGCATTGTGCAGCTCATACAGCTCCTCACTGTCCCTTCTCTCACCACTAAACATCCTGCAGCTCACTCAGCAGAGCTGTTTGTGCTTTGATACTAGTTAGTCTCATTCATTGTCAGTGAAATATTTTATCTTTTTAAAGGGTTGTATATAGATGATGTGTAAATATGTGTGCTTGAACAGGTTGATTAGTATAGGAGTGCATCTACTTCAGGATGCTAGTCAGCAGGTGAGAACCAAGGCAGCCGTCTTTGCCTCTCTTCTGTGTCAGTCTGAAGCTGGAGTGACCACGCAGAGCTGCTTCCTCATGCAGATCAACCAGTCATTGCATTCACTCCTGGACCTGCTGCTGAGGGAATTCTGGGATAGTGTGGGCACTCTGGAAGCCTTGATGTGTCATCTTCCAGAGAGTGATCTCTGTACAATACTGCAGGACACCAAACAAGCACAGTGAGTTCCATCACAGACAAACTTTTGATCTGACATCTACATTTCAAACTCTTTTGTTACTTATAGCAACAAATATTACATATTGTTCGTCTGCAGTTTTGTTGGCCTAAGCACATTTTGGAATTGTCCTGTAACCTACATGAATTCCAGTAAGAAAAAAGGAAACATTGCAGCATTTTGAATGAGCTTTTTTTTTTTTTTTTAATAAGTCATTCACCACAATCATATTTACACAATACCACGTACCTCAGACATGAAGTTCTACTTTTGATTTTGTTTAGAAATGGAGCTGTGATGTTAATATTCCAAAAACAGTAGAAGTCCAATAATCTTAAATAACCAGTTTCTGCCAAAATAAATAGACAAAGCTTCTTTCATTGTAATCAGTCCACATCCACATCTGAATTCAAGTCTCACAGATTAGTGATGTTTAAAAAGCTTTTCTTAAAAAAAAAATGCCAACCCATGTGAAGAATGCTGCAGTCTGATCTATAATTATTCTTCTTAACCATTTACTTATGCAGGAATGTGGACAGTGCAGTTTTACTTCAAGACTGCCACAGACTGTACAAAGCACACATGCACTCATGACACAGTTCAGTCAGTAATTTGTCAGATGAGTTATCTACCTATCTATGCTCTACCTATCTATGCTCCTCAAACATGGACTGAGAACATCTAGTTTCTCTAGTTTTGTATGTTCATTAATATACATTTCAGTTGTGTTGATTTGAACTGATTATTATTTGCTGCATGCATCTGTAGATAAACACATGTCTGGTTGTTCAATCCGTTGGAGTTGCTTGTGTTCTATGTGCTTTGTCAGATGCAGCAGACTGTACGAGCAGGATGAAGCCAATGTGTTTTTAGAGCCCTCTGTCATCTCAGAGATTGTTCTACCATACCTACTCTGCCTGGCAAAACAATACCCAGAGTCATCTTCCCTCGCCAAGCAACTCGATCAGTGGGCAAGACAGACTGCAGTCTCAATCAGAGAAAACCTCAACATCTGCATGAGACTTCAGTTTGGTAATTACAACTAACCATACATCAACTGACCATCAAGAGTTATCTAACGTATTGAAATTACCTAATTAGTCAATTAAGACTTAAGTAATTAAGCTAATTAACAGTTTATACTGTTTTTAATTTAAATAATTTTTTTAATTATAGTTATCTTCAGTGAATGTGTGTGTGTGTACGCTGTGGCTCAATATAACCTGCCAAGTGCAAAGTACAAATTTCAAATAGATGTTTTTCTTTTTCTCTCACCAACCAATCAAGTTTGCAGTCAACTTTATTAAAACATTTTACCAAATTCATGTAAGGTTAAAAAAATTATCCGTTCCACAACTATGCCTTTTCTGTTAGAACAAGAGCTCATCTCATACACAATCACATCACATAACTCTTTAGCTTTTACTTTTAAGTGGCCTACAATGGTGCTTTTCTAAAAATTAAAATATTGTAAAAAAAAATTGTTCACAATTTACTCTAAAAAGTAAGCTGCCATATATTTTATATTCTTTACATGTAAAGTGACATATTCCATTAATTTTTATTTTAATGGTGATAATGTTTGAATAGTAATTCACCCAAACTCTATATTCAATATTCTAATCATTTAGATTCTGGATTTTTCATCTTCATGCGCTATAAGCCAAACTGATCATCAGTAAAACAGACAAAGGCTTAAACTAGAACACACACACACACACACACACGTGTTAATATAACAGTTGATCTCTTGAATTAAATTCTAAACACAAACGCAGTATTCTCATTGTTTGATGTGGTGCTGTATTTATCACATGTAAGCACTGGGATCAGCTCATATCTTTTATCCAGCTCTTAACAGGATGATATGTACAAACTGAGACCTGGTCTTAGATCAGTGTTCCTACTTGGAGTAGTTTATTTCTACTCAAGAACGTCGAGTTTATTTCTGGCTCAATACTTTCACTTCCAATTGAGTAAAATGTGAATGCACTACCCCTAATTTAACTTGAGTACAGTTATCATTTTTCACTGTAAAAAGGTTTTCCTTTGAGAAAGACTATTTACTATCTTAATAAAATTTTTATGTTGTTATTTGACTTGATTAAGCAGAAAAATCCATTGTTAATGAGTGCTACACTATTATCACTTAGTTTGGTCACATCATTACTTCTGTGTGAAGATAAGCCTCTTGTGTTGTTTAGGTGACACGCTGAATCCTGACTGGTTAAATCTTCTAATGGAGCCTCGTTTCCATGGTGCCCTTTGTGGCCTGTATGCCAGGGCTGTTTTCCTGTTGCAGCTGCTCAGAGTCTCTGACAACTGCCGACCTCTACTTGACCCCTCAGCTTTAGCTCAGGATCTTCTGGATTCGCACAAATGGCTCAGTCTGGGAGGAGTCTGCCTTTCAAACACCTTCATCGATTCTGTGAATCTCAAATAACCAGAGCTGTATGTAGGATTGTGAATTACTGACTGTATTTTCCTGCTAAAATCTCCAAAAAGGTTGCTGTGAGAGACATTATAATACAAATGACACTGGTCAGTGGACAAAAATTGAATGTGAAAACATGTAATGCTTAATATGGCATCTGATTCACAAAAAGAGTCAGTCAGCTTACTGGTAAAGCACCTGTGAAAGAGGCCTCTCCTTTTTCCCTTTGTTGTGAAGCTGTGCCTATGAATAGTAGTGAGAAAAACCTGAAAGCTTGTTTTTGTGCTGTTTTGTGAGTCCAACACTGCAAACTATTTTGTCAGATTTTACCAGCATTTTTGAAACTTTTTTGAGACAGTACATATTTTGGGTCTCTCTCCATTTTAAAACATAGAAACATGACTTGTATGGCATTCAGTGTGAAAGTGCCCAATCATTGTCTAATGTGCTTGCAGAGAAATTTGACATCCACATTTAACCCTCTGGAGTCTGAGGGTATTTCAGACACTGTTGTAGTTCGACATGGCTTGAGTGTTACACAGGCTTTTGTTCATCTCAAACTCAGCAAGAACCGTGTCAAAACAGTAAGAGTGTCATAATTCTGTATTTTGATTAAATCTGCTCATTACAGTTTTTAGAACTTGTATGTGGTTTTATTTCTAAAGCTTAACTAATGTGAGGTGACACTCTGTTTTCCTCATTCAGTGGTTCCTAGATTAAATATTTGTGAGATAGATGTGAACACTCAGGTGAGAGGTCTTTGTTCAGGTTCACATGCCACACTTTCCATGGCCACTATTCCACCAATGGAATCTCTGTAATTACCATGTCATTATCATATGATTCACACATCAGACAGATCACGTCATTTTTTCAAGAAAATTTGCTTTTATAAGCTGCTCAAACAAATATGTAAAACTATATTTAAAAAAAACCTTTTAAGGTTTGCAAGGTATGTTTTGTTTTGTTTCTAGTGTAAGATTATATATTTGGTTAACTTATCATCTGATTTATAGTTAATGAAGAAGAGTTTGGGGACAACTTTTGTTTGTTCATTGATTGTGTTTTGATTGCTCTGGTCTGTTGGCCACAGTCACACACACACTCTCAGACTCAGTGGTGGATTGAGGTGGTCTGGAGGAGACGAGAGTGGGTAGTGTGGCTGCTGCGGCGGACAAAAATAAAGAGTTTGTAAAAGTATTAAGAACGAACTCATTTGTTGTGTGCTTGCTCACTTTCACCCATGTTTACTCTCAGGATAGAGGGTTACACTGGTGGCAGCGGTGGGACTTTCAAGTTCGAGATTCGTCTTAACTTTTAACTCGGAGCATAACCAGTCCGAGCCGAGCAGCGTGAGTTTTAGCTAAATTAGCCTACCTGGCTTCCGTCGTTTTGTTGTGTTGTAGTTAGCAGACAGTTGAGTTAGTTTGTGCGTTCTAATCACGAGAGCTTCATTAAGACAGTAGTGATGTGTCGTTCGCAAAAGAGCCGGCTCTAAGAGCCGATGCTTGGTAGTGAATCAAAAGAGCCGACTCCCATTGAATGAGAGCCGGCTCCCAATTTCTCATTAGCTCTGCTAACAAACCTGAGGACAGGGGCAGAACAGACAGAAGGAATCTCATCAGCCCATCCAAACTGAGGTGTCTGATTTTCTTGAATGCCAATCTGCACTAAAGGTTTACGTAGTGTTTCAACATTAAGAGTTTGGTTCTGCTGTTGATATTGTAGATTTATTTGCAGTGTGTGTTTGTTTTTCCTGAGTTCCATTAAAAGTTTATTTAAAAATGTTAAATAAGGCCCTGAGTGGCTCAGCGGCCAAAGACGCTACCAGTATGACTCGAGGATCGCAAGTTTGAATCTCGGTCATGCTGTTTGCCATCAACAGCCGGGGACCAAGAGAGCAAAACATTGGCAGTGCTCTCTCTGGGCGGGTAGATGGCGCTCTCACTCTCCCTATGACTTTCACATTGCAATGTCCGCTGGCTCAGGCATCTACTGATTGGTGCAATCAGAGCTGGGGACCCTGTGTGCTTTCCTCCGAGTGCGTTAGGCTCTCCAGTGATGGTGTATCAGTTGTAGATAGAAAAGAGGTGGTGGCTGCATCACACGCAACGGAGAGGGCTTGTGCTTGCCTGCACCCTCCTAGAGTCAGGGACATTGCAAAGTGATGGGGACAGGCCTAACAGAGGGGATGGGCTAATTGGCTACCACTACATTGGGAAGGGGTAAAAAAAAAAAAGTTAAATAAAAGTAAAAATGTTTTTTAGCAGAACTAATGCACAAAATGAAGCAATTATAAAGTTTATCATAAAAAGACTGAAGTCAAAAGGGTTTCTCAGCACACAAACCATTTATTTTTGCTCATTTAGATTTAAATATGAGGCTACAAATGATAACAAGCAAAGAGCCGTTTGGGAGCCGAAAGAGCCGGCTCTTCTTTGGGAGCCGAGCATAAAGAGCCGGCTCACTTAAGAGAGCCGAATTTCCCATCACTATAAGACAGACGTTGCACTATGTCTGATGAAGAGGCATCCAGTTCGAACAGCGGAGCTACAGCACGTGTTAACCAGTCACGGAGCATAACCGGTCAGCAAGCACCCAGAGACATTCCTCTACCACCACCATTTCGTAATGATGGCAGGAAGTCTTTCCAGCTGTGGGCTCGGATCTACGAGGTAATTCAAGAAGCCCGCTACAAAGACACTGCCGTTGATCTAGATGTAGTTTTAGCTGCTGAACTGCCTACTCGATTGTCACCTGAACTGTTCATTGTTTGGGACAATTTGCCAGTGGAAACTCAACGTTCCTTTACTGCAACAAAGAAATGTTTGCAAGACGCTTTCGGTCAGAAAGATGTAATTGCGTCTTTTCAGACATTCCCAAATTCTCGTCATAGAATGCAAATGAAGCACTGGAAGTGTATGCAGCAGATGTTTGCCGACTCGTGAGAGAAGCTTTCCCAGATTTTGAGCAAAATGCAACTGAATACATGAAACTGTCATGATTTGTGGCTGGATTGGATCAAGAACTTCAGATTAAGTGCCACGAGAAAGGCGTAAAAACATTCCAAGAGGCATTTGAGACTGCAGCTCTAGCTGAGCGTGCTCGTCATGCACCCACACTAATGCCTCCAATTTCCCTGTCTAACTCTGATAGACCTGTGGCAGCAACACAGCCAGTCGGTGCCAACTCATGTAAAGACATGCCGTTGTTACAAGCTGTAAGGCTTGAGCAAAGATTTAGCTGCTTTGAAAATTAAAGTAGAAAATAAAGAGAGCATGTATTATGATCACAGATATGCGTCAGTGAGGCCCCATAGTTCTCTGTCTTCTCAGAGGAGGGGCCCAGTTCACAAGGGCGTAGGAATGAATTAACTATTGGGGGGGACGCATATCCGAAACCTGACGTATGTAAATAGTAGCCTAAAAAAAAGTAAAGTAAGTCCTGCTGCTGCTATTTCTGCTTTTTTGCTGGTGGTGGCATCGGCATGTGCTGAAAAATGAGAAAATATTTTGCACAGTGTAGCAAACTTCTAGACAAATGCAGTAAAAATAATGGACGAGTGGAGTGACCATCGCAGGATTAAGATGACTAAATCAAAAAGATTTGGTTTCTATATGAAGTTAAACTGACAAAAAGACGTTATAAACAAGATAAATTAGCAGCAACATTTGGTTTTACCTCACTAGCATTCATAGGTTTTGAGATTTTTGAGCCCCCCTGTCCCTCTAGTGGTAGGCCCAGGTTTTTCAAGATTCTTCTTCCCCCTCCTTCTGATGAGCCATCAGCTACCAACTATTCTTATGTAAATGATTGCTGGGATTCCATCCAGCCAGCCATGAAACACCCAGGTCTCTTCTGGTTCTGCTTTTTTGTGTTCTTCGACATTCACTGTATAATATGTAATAATATGAAAATGTATGATAATTGTCATTTGTGTCATTACAGAAAAAATAAAATGTATTTCATTGTTGTAATTTAAAATAAAATGTAATTTCAGTGGAGACTGTCAATGCTTGTGCATACTCTGAATGTAATATTTTACATTTTATTTTATTTTATAAAGTATATATTTGTAAGTATATATTGGTTTTGTATTTTTCTTTGTAGGGTTATTGTAAATAAATCTTTTTATTAATAATATACTATTTACTTCAATTTCATTTTATTATTATTGTCTTTACTAAAATAAATGTATATGTAGTAATAGAATAGAATAGAATAGAATGCCTTTATTGTCACTATACATCTGTACAATGAGATTGAAAGCCACTCATTTTTTTCAGTGCAAACATACAAGGAAGTATAAAAAACATTTACTCTATTGCAATAACAATAATATAATAATAAAAATAAAAGGGTGCAGAGGATATTTACAATTTACACTTTATACAGATTTGCATTAATTTGCATTTGTTAAAATTGCACTTTTTTTTTATTTTTTTTTTTTTTTATAGTTTTTTTGAATATTGCACTTGTTATATGGGTGAGAAGTCTGGGGGGGATCAGAGAGTGTTTGAGTTCAGTGTGGTGATGGCTTTTGGGAAAAAACTGTTCTTGAATCTGTTTGTCCTTGTTCTGATGCACCTGTAGTGCTTCCCTGAGGGCAACAAGTCAAACAGTCCAAAGCCCGGGTGGGTGTTGTCCTGGAGGATGTTCTTTGCTCTGCTGAGGCACCGTGATGTGTAGATGTCCGTCAGGGAGGAAAGAGGGCAGCCAATTATCTTCTGTGCCGTCTTAACTACTCTCTGAAGTCTCTCCCTGTCGGCCACGGTGCAGCTGCCCTACCATACTGTTATGCAGTATGTCAGCAGGCTCTCTATAGATGTGCGGTAGAACATCAGCAGTAGGTTGGAGTCCAGGTTGTGTTTTCTGAGAACTCTCAGAAAGTGTAGTCTCTGCTGAGCCTTTTTGATGACTGCAGTGATGTTCTCTTTCCAATCACGGACACCGAGAAACCGAAAGGTGTGGACCCTCTCCACATACTCGCCATTGATGTAGAGGGGGGCTAGGTCAGTGCTGTGCTTCCTGAAGTCGACAATGATTTCTTTCGTTTTCTTGGTGTTCAGAGTCAGGTTATTTTCAGAGCACCAGGCTGCCAACTTCAGGATCTCCTGTCTGTAGACTGTCTCGTCTCCCTTAGAAATTAATCCGACCACTGTGGTTTCATCAGCAAACTTGATGATGAGGTTATTGTTGTGGGATGGACTGCAGTTATGGGTGTAGAGACAGTACAGCAGGGGGCTCAGCACACAGCCCTGTGGAGAGCCGGTGCTCAAGGTACGAATAGAGGAGAGGTGGGAGCCAAGTCTCACAGTCTGGGGCCGGTTGGTTAAGAAGTCTTTTATCCAGGAACATGTGAGCAGGGGGAGGCCGAGACTGACCAGTTTGGTGATAAGTAGGTCTGGAATTATGGTATTGAAAGCAGAGCTGTAGTCCACAAAGAGCATATGGACGTAGCTGTGCTGCTGTTCCAGGTGGTTCAGTGAAGTGTGGAGAGCTATGGCAATAGCATCCTCTGTGGACCTGTTTTTGCGATAAGCAAACTGGTGGGGGTCAAGGTCTGAGGGAAGATAGTCCTTGATGTGTTGGAGAACCAGTCTCTCGAAGCACTTCGTGATTATTGGGGTGAGGGCCACAGGACGGTAATCGTTGAGACTGGTGGTTGGAGTCATTTTCGGCACGGGGATGATGGTTGCAGATTTTAAGCAGGGCAGGATGACTGCCTGGGCCAGGGACAAGTTGAAAATTCTGGTGAAGGTGGGGGCGAGCTGGTGGGCACATGCTCTGAGCACGTTACCGGGTACTCCGTCTGGTCCAGTGGCCTTCTTGGGGTCCACTGTCAGGAGCATCCGTCTGACTTCATGCTCGTGTACAGTGAGTGGGGTGGTGCAGGAACCAGGTGGAGGTGTGGGTAGGGCTGGACCAGATGAGTGCTGCTGTGGTGCTTCAAAGCGTGCAAAGAAGCAGTTCAGCTCCTCTACTAGTGGTGCACTCAGTTCTCCTGTTGTCTCAGCACAGCCTCTGTAGTTTGTTATGTTCCGTATGCCCTTCCATACCTCTTGTGTGTTGTTGCTGGACAGGTGGGACTCTATCCTCCTCTTTTGGTCTTTTATTCCCCTCTTCAGGTTGGCTCGTGCAGTTTGATACAGAGCTCTGTCACCTGACTTGAAGGCAGCATCACGGGCTTTGAGGAGTGAGCGGACGTGGTTGGTCATCCAGGGTTTCTTGTTTGGGAAGATCGTGATATTTTTGTCAATGGTCACATTCCCGATGCAGAACTTGATGTAGTCCAGTACCGTTCCTGTGTATGTTTCTAGCTCCTGGTGTTCAAATAGGTTCCAGTCAGTTTGTTCGAAACAGTCATGTAGTGTGTTGAATGCATCACTGGGCCAGACTGTGACTGTCTTTATAATTGGCTTTGCATTGCGTCTGAGGGGGGTGTAGGCTGGGGAGAGCAGGAGGGAGAGATGGTCTGACTGTTGGTGTAAACATAATCTAGAGTGTTCTCACCTCTAGTAGACCACTTGACATGCTGATAAAAATTTGGGAGAACAGACTTTAGGTTGGCTTTGTTAAAATCTCCTGCTACTATATGAACACCTTCAGGGTTAGCCCGTTGCTGTTTATTTATGGTGTTCAGCAGGATTGAGAGTGCCGTGTTAACATTGACGTCGGGTGGAATATATACCGCCATAATGATTATTTCCGTTAGCTCTCTCGGAAGGAAAAACGGTCGGCACCTCACAGACATGTACTCGAGATCTGGGGAACAGTAATGTATGCATACTATTGGCTATGAAGGTAGAAATGTAATATTTTCATACATGATTACAAATTATCATTTTAACATTAACATTTTAACATTTTATGTGTGAATGTAATTGTATGTATAATTGAAATGTAATTTCAGTGGAGATTTATTTACAATAATATATTAAATTCTAATTTAATATATTAAATTCTAATTTATTAGAATAATTATAGACACTTACAATTTTATTTGTAATATTCTTAAATTATACAATATAATTATACAATAATATTACAAAAAATTGTAGGTGTATTATTATTCTAATATTTTACATTCACATTAACAATTACATTCACACACAAAATGTATGATAATCATGTAATTTGTTAAAATGTAATTTCAGTGGAGCATGGTGAAAAGCATGTCGTGAAGTGAAGTGAAGATAAAATATAAAATAAAATGTATGTCATTGTTGTAATACAAATAAAATTACATTACATGTTACATACATGGACATGCAATTACAGCTATAAACATTATTTTATAAGTG
>BRDA01077423.1:0-15614 GCA_036984385.1 Crenuchus spilurus
AGATTTTCCCTTCAGACTGCGCAACAGGTCCAGTTGATTCAGAGGAGGAATCAGCCTGAGGGAGCAAGATGAGAGAATAAATGTGAAAAAAAAAATTTCATTTTTAGAAACATGAAGTACGAGAGTGAGTCAAAAATGATTTGCACTCTGGCTGTAGAAATGATTTTAATCAGTTTTCAGAAAGGACCAGGGGCGGTACTAGGGCCAGGCTACCTAGAAATGATCAACCAATATGCCTCCCCAACACCCTCCAAAAGAAAAACTTCACATGTGCACAGCTGTCTGAGTCTTTCTCATAGATGTGTATCTGCTTATTTAAGCTCCTCTCACAAGATTCTAAACATATATTTAGATTCAAGCTATATATATATATATATATATATATATATATATATATATATATATATATATATATATATATATATATATATATTGAAAAGTAGCTCCTTTAAGGTTTCCAGGGTATGTTTTTGGCTGAGCTGTGAGCCACGAATGCACCAATGTCTTCATCTCATCATCATCATCACTGTCCTCTTATGGCTTCTTTCTGGGAACCAAACAGGTGGTAGTCTGATGGAGCAAGATCAGGACTATAGGGAGGAGCTTTAAAACCTCAAAACCACGTTTTCAGAGTGTCAGCAGTATGGGCAACAGTATGTGGATGTACATTATCATGCAACAACACAACACCATTGAATAGCTGTCCTCTGTGTTGTCTTTGAACCTAGTAACCTAGTACAGAAACTAGTAACCTAGTACAGAAACTAGTAACCTAGTACAAAAAGTGTTGATAAGACACTGCAGCCAACAGAAGTTTTGGATAATTTGAACTCACCCTCGTACGTTATATAGAATATGGAAACATTAGCCATATTATATTATCCTTTTATAAACTATCAAAGTGAATATAGCATGAATACAGCTTTTCTGCCTATTAATATAGGCCTACATAAGAACATGGGGGTGTGGCATAAGATATCACAGATAAACCAAATGAATGAAGATATTGTTGATATACAGTATGCATGGGGAGAAAAATACTTGGTTATATTTTACGTCTGCCATGAGCTAATGTACAAATACAGTACAGCAGCACTAGTAAACAGAGGAGTGACCCATTTAATATCTTAAAAGTAGAATTGGCAGCAGTCAGATGGGTGGTTTTAAAGCTGGGTTGTGTTGGCAGAGTGAGAGGAGACAGCTAGTTTGCATGCTGGCTCTGTGACAACTTCAAAATCACATTCCAGTGAAAGCTCCTGGAGCGCAACATAAGCATTTATGTCAGTCTGCAGGAGGTTTCACAGAATTGTGCTGTGGAGTTGTCACAGAGCCAGCATGCAAACTTTTATTTCACTTAAAAAAAACAGGTGAATGCCATGAATCGTATCACAGTGGCACACTGGAGATACTGTATTTACTGTATAAGAACAATAATATCTGCTAAAACCTGTGGCTAATTCAACTACCAGCAAGACTAAATGGGCAGAGGAGTGTTCTCAGGGTTCTATATTCTCCAATTCAATATTCTGTTAACACACATTAAACCTCCTTTTGCATTTCTTTTTTTTTCAATTTTTTTTATAATTTTTGCCAATTTTCTCCCTTTCCCAATGTAGTAGTAGCCAATTAACTCATCCCATCCATTAGGCCTCTCCCCATCACTTTGCTCTGTCCCTGACTCTAGGAGGGTGAAGACAAGCACAAGCCTCCTCCGCTGCGTGTGATGCAGCCACCGCCTCTTTTCAAACTACGGCTGATACACCGTCACTGGGGAGCCAATGCGCTCAGAGGAAAGCGCAGGATCCCCAGCTCTGAATGGACCAATCAGCAGACACCTGAGCCAGCAGACACTGCATTGTGAGAGTGATAGAGAGAGAGAGAGAGTGCCATCTACCTGCCCAGAGAGATCACTGCCAATTTTTGCTCTCTTGGGCCCCGGCTGTCAAACCTGTTGCATTTTGATCTAATTTAACAATAACCCTAACTTTTATATATTCCCATTATAAGCTGGGGAACACAGGACCCTGTGGAAGTGCATAAGCAGAACTGGGGAACATAAGACCCTGGGGCTGTGCATACTGTAAGCAGAACTGAGGAACATAGAACCATAGGAAAATAGAACCCTAGAACACAGGACCATGAGATAGCACATAAGAAGAGCTGGGGAACACAGAACCCTGGGAACATAGAACCCTAGAACATAGAACCCTGGGACAGCGCATAAGTAGATCTGGGGAACATAGAACCCTGGGAACATAGAAATCCTGGAACATAGGACCCTGGGAGAATGCATAAGTAGAGATGGGGAACATAGAACACTGGGAACACAGAACCCTAGAACATAGGACCCTGGGAGAGCACATGTGTAGATCAAGGAACAGAGAACCTGGGAACAGAACTGGCCCTAAAGGCATCACAGACTCAGAGACAGTGTAACGAGAGCTGAAATTTGCTGAAAGATTGAGCAGAGCTGCACTTCACCTGTACATCGGAACCGACACGGTTTGTTCATAGAAGTCCCATGTTGACAGCAGGTCTGTTCGTGTGAGGTTTGTTGCGTAAAATCTCCAGGCAGACTGGTGATAAAACACACACACACACACACTTCAAAAAGTACACAGCAGAATCTGAACACACTTGGATCGACTCATCAGCAGTTCTTGACAGGATGAACAAACTCATGAGAAGTTAGCATGGGAAGGTTTTGCCTGTCATGTGGTATTCTGGCTGTATTCTTTGGGAATTTGGCTGCACTGAGTGGGAGTTTGTTGAATTGGGTGGTGTCTTTGTTGTATTCGTTGGTATTGTTTGTATTGGGATGAGTTTTGTATTGGTTGGATTTTTTTGTGTTGGTTGGTGTTCTTGTTGTATTGGGTTGGGTTTTGCTTGTGTTGGGTGGTGTTTTGGTACACTACAGGACGTGTTTGTATTGGATAGAGTTTTTGTTGTATTGGGTGGTGTTTTTGTTGTATTGGGTTGGGTTTTGCTTGTGTTGGTGGTGTTTTTGTTGTATTGGGTTGGGTTTTGCTTGTGTTGGGTGGTGTTTTTGTTGTATTGGGTTGGGTTTAGCTTGTGTTGAGTGGTGTTTTTGTTGTATTGGGTGGTGTTTTTGTTGTATTGGGTGGTGTTTTTGTTGTATTGGGTTGGGATTTGCTTGTGTTGGGTGGTGTTTTGGTACACTACAGGACGTGTTTGCATTGGATAGAGTTTTTGTTGTATTGGGTGGTGTTTTTGTTGTATTGGGTTGGGTTTTGCTTGTGTTGGTGGTGTTTTTGTTATATTGGGTTGGGTTTGGTTTGTGTTGGGTGGTGTTTTTGTTGTATTGGGTTGGGTTTTGCTTGTATTGGGTGGTGTTTTTGTTGTATTGGGTTGGGTTTTGCTTGTGTTGAGTGGTGTTTTTGTTGTATTGGGTGGTGTTTTTGTTGTATTGGGTGGTGTTTTTGTTGTATTGGGTTGGGTTTTGGTTGTGTTGGATGGTGTTTTTGTTGTATTGGGTGGTGTTTTGTATTGGGTTGGGTTTTGCTTGAGTTGGGTGGTGTTTTTGTTGTATTGGGTTTTGCTTGTGTTGGGTGAGGGTGGTGTTTTTGTTGTATTGGGTTGGGTTTTGGTCGTTATACTACAGGACATTTTTGTATTGGATATTTAGGTTGTGTTGGATGGTGTTTTTGTTGTATGGGGTTGGGTTTTGCTTGTGTTGGTGGTGTTTTTGTTGTTTTGGTTTGGGTTTTGCTTGTGTTGGGTGGTGTTTTGTTGTATTGGGTTGGGTTTTTGTTGTATTGGGTTGGGTTTTTGTTGTATTGGTTTGGGTTTTGGTTGTGTTGGATGGTGTTTTTGTTGTATGGGGTTGGGTTTTGCTTGTGTTGGTGGTGTTTTTGTTGTATTGGATTGAGTTTTGCTTGTGTTGGGTGGTGTTTTGGTTGTTATACTTTAGGACGTGTTTGTATTGGATAGAGTTTTGATTGTGTTGGATGGTGTTTTTGTTGTATTGGGTTGGGTTTGTGTTGGGTGTTGGTGGTTTTTTTGTTGTATTGGGTTGGGTTTTGGTTGTGTTGGATGGTGTTTTTGTTGTATTGGGTTGGGTTTTGCTTGTGTTGGGTGGTGTTTTGGTTGTTATACTACAGGACGTGTTTGTACTGGATAGAGTTTTGGTTGTGTTGGATGGTGTTTTTGTTGTATGGGGTTGGGTTTTGCTTGTATAGGGTGGTGTTTTTGTTGTATTGGGTTGGGTTTTGCTTGATTTGGGTGGTGTTTTTATTGTATTGGGTTGGGTTTTGCTTGTGTTGGGTGGTGGTGGTGTTTTTGTTGTATTGAGTTGGGATATGGTTGTGTTGGGTGGTGTTTTTGTTGTATGGGGTTGGGTTTTGGTTGTGTTGGGTGGTGTTTTTGTTGTATGGGGTTGGGTTTTGGTTGTATTGGGTTGGGTTTTGCTTGTGTTGGGTAGTGGTGGTGTTTTTGTTGTATTGGGTTGGGATATAGTTGTGTTGGGTGGTGTTTTTGTTGTATGGGGTTGGGTTTTGGTTGTATTTTGTGAGTTTCGGTTGTTGAAAGTGGCTTAGAGATACAGATGCCTTTACGTTTGGTACATAACATCTGTCTACAACAGTATCTCAGATCACCTCCTGAAAAGTTAACCTGCTTTAAATAAGTCTTAGGTGAGATTACACTTCTACATAATCCTGATACGGCACATGACATGGTCAAGCGTAAACAGTGTCTTACTGACCTGGAGAAGAGCTGCAGCAGGGTTCCTTCGCTTCTCAAAGTGCTTCTGCCTGTGCTGCTCCTGGACCTTCAGAGCGAAGCCAGAACCTAGGATACCCTGAGGGGGAGGAGGTAGACTGAAATGAACTTTAATACCTACTTTTCAAATGTACATCATAAAACCTAAACCCCCACCTCTAAAATGCAAATACAAACATCTCAATTGTGAAAGCCAGTCACAGATATTCACATATACCCCTCAGAGCAAACAGTTCATACCGACATGTGCATTTAGTAAACACACGGTTCACATCATCGGGCTCCCCAAAAAAAATGATTAGCCTTCATCAACACTCAGGTTAAAGTGAGCATGATTGTTGGTAGACAACATCCTCCAAATGAAGCCAGCCATGCTGTGCCCATCTAACACCAGCTGCCACCGGTGATCTTAGCTGTTTCAAGGACGCTATGTTCCTTACCTTTTTTCAGTCTGACCCAACACTGATGGAAGAGTGAATGCTATCTCTGCATGATGCCACCTTAGACCAGCTGCCCACCAATGACCAACTACTGTGACCTGCTCCAGATGCCCTAACACTACTGACCGCACTCAAGTTTATAGGGATTTTACTGGCTGCTACCATTATTATTATTATTATTATTATTATTAATAATGCCATTCCTGTTTTAATACTGTCACCATATCAGTACACCTGAACACTCCAACAGCAACATAAAATGATATGACCGTATGAAGAACTTGGGGAGGATGGGTCCCCCATTTGACACTGGTTCCTCAAAAGGTTTCTTCCTCCAGCTTTGAGGAACTGCATGCTCTCCCCATCACTTGCAATGTCCCAGACTCTAGGAGGGTGAAGACAAGCACAAGTCTCCTCAGATTCGAACTACCGTGATATACCGTCACTGCGCTCGGAAGAAAGCGCAGAATTCCCAGCTCCGATGGACCAAACGGTAGACACCTGAGCCAGTGGACATTGTATTGTGAACATCTACCCACCATACCCAGACTGAGCACAGGTCCCATGCTCAAACTTGCGATTCTGTGGTCACAGTGACAGCGTCTTAGCCTGCTGAGCATTTGACTCTACCAGTTTGATGTGGCACACACCTACCTTCCCATTTGTACGCCTGAATTTGAATCCAAGATGGCAGCATTCAAGAGGACTCCCACGTTGTTGACATGGCCTAACAGGTTTCCCCAGCTTGTGTCTAAAATTGGACCAATGTCTGCCATTTGATATGAGTGTCTCCTTACTTTATGAGACCCCCTTTGTCTCAGAGTTTAAACAGCTAAAGAATTTTAAAAGGTTACTTAATAGAAGAGTGTGATTTTATTGTGAACGTACTGCTGGGAGTGCGAAGAAGGCCACACCAATCAAACTGAAGGTTGCTGCAATCAGTCGCCCATTCCACGTGATGGGAAACTTGTCCCCATAGCCGATGGTGGTCAAAGTGATCTGAGGAACAGACATCAAAATGGTTAATGTGATTGTTTACTTACAGTCATGTCAACTGCACTAATTCAGAACGGAACCTGTCTTAAGTTATCTAGATGAGAGTCTGTAATCGTATTAGTCTGCAGCAACCGTCCAGCACTAGAGCCGCTGCAACGTGAGAGCTCTAATGTTTCAAACCACACTACTCACCAGACCCCACCAGAGAGCATCGGCATAGGTCTCAAACATCTCTGCATTGTCATCCTTCTCCACGGAGTACACCAGGAAAGATGCCAGGATGAGACAGAGGAAACCAATGTACCATGCAGTGATGAGCTCCTGTGTTTAGGAACAGAAAGGTTTAGGAAACAATGCTTCAATTAGATAATGTAAAAATGTTCATGTGTCCATGAACAAGTGCATATGTCAAGTGCTTTCAGTCTAAACTCACATCTACAGGTGCAGATTTCATTTTCCAACAGGACTAAGCACCTGCACACAATGCCAAAGCTACCAGTACCTGGTTTAAGGACCATAGTGTCCCCGTTCTTAATTGGCCAGAAAACTCACCTGACCTTAACCTCATAGAAAATCTACGGGGTATTATGAAGAGGAAGATGTGATACACCAGACCCAGCAATTCAGAAGAGCTGAAGCCCACTATCAGAGCAACTTGGGCTCTCATAACACCTGAGGAGCCCCAACTAAATACTGAGTGCTGTACATGCTCATACTTTTCATGTTCATACTTTTCAGTTGGCCAACATTTCTAAAAATCCTGTTTTTGTGTTGGTCTTAAGTAATATTCTAATTTTCTGAGATACTGAATTTGGGATTTTCATTAGTTGTCAGTTATAATCATCAAAATGAAAAGAAATAAACATGAAATATGTCAGTCTGTGTGTAATGAATGAATATAATATACAAGTTTCACTTTTTGAACTGAATTACTGAAATAAATCAACTTTTTCATGATATTCTCATTTTATGACCAGCACCTGTATGTTTTGAAACGGCCATTTGACCTTCAGTTTAGAGTATTTTGGTCTCTTCCAAGAGTGAGAGAACTCTGGTCATGTATGTGTGAAAATAGCTGCTCGGTGGCATAGAAAAGATGGCCACAGAGTGAAGAGACAGGTTCTCAGAGCACATTATATTGACTTGTCTTCCTAAAATAATATTCTCAATTCAAGAAAATGTGCATTATCAGTAATCTACTTTGAGAAATGTTTGCTGTCCTGCTGGTGAGAAACACATTTTTATGTAATCAGTGCCGTCTCCCTCGCTCTCATGCACACCTTGCTATGTGCGTAGACCACAGATCCCAGCAGCTTCCATGTTCCTCCTCTGCGATCCATGCGCAGCATGCGGAGGATCTGGAGAAACCTGAGGCTGCGGATGGCCGAGGTGGCAAACACGTTGCCCTGCGAGCCGGCCGCCAGCACAGACAGAGAAGCAAACAGCACCATAATATCTGCAGAAGGGTAGAAGGGGTCAGTTACTGAAGCAGGAGAGGGCTGACGTCCAGCTAACCATTCATAATATAATTTAACACATTAATTAAAAACCAAAGCTTACAGAGGCTTTGAAACCTCATTGTCTTTGAATAACTTACAGCACAAGAAATGGTGGTGTGTTCGAGCTGCTGATGTTTTTAAACACCTCAGTGTCAATGCTGGAGTAAAAACAGTGCACCAACTGTACTATTTAAAATATATTTGGGGAAACAGCATCCTGGTTCATACTTTCTCTTCTGAGGCAACAGAAATATCACCCAGTCAGAGAAGCAGCAGCCAATCAGTGACCTGCTGCTACAAAATACATGCATAGCAACAGATATTCAGCCAATCAGCATCCTCGTATCTGCCTTAAGAGTCTCATTTATCGCTCCAAGCAGAGTCTCTCAGTGGTTTTAGGTACATCTGACGTTATTGGAGTAAAAACAGTGCACCAAGCAAAACAATCCAGCCAACAGCATCCTGTGTGCACCAGTGAAGGACCAGAGGACCAACACAAACCAAGAGAGGAGCTGCTGTCTCTGACTTCACATCTACAAGGTGGACCAACAAAGTAGGTGTGTCACAGAGGACAGTGAGTGGACACAGTGTTTATAAACTCACACACTAACACACCACCACCACATCAGCGTCACTGCAGTGCTGATAATGATCCACCACCCAAATAACACTCACCCTGTGAGGGTCCACATCATTAAAGAACAGGGTAAAAAAGGATAATAAAGTAAACAGATGGACTACAGTCTGTAATTGTAGAACTACAAAGCGCACCTGTATGCTAAAATGGAGAATGAGTACAAGTACAAGGAGGTGGTTTTAATGAGCACTAAAGCAAGCGTTTGAGGCCTGTCTGAGAGGCACTGCAGTTATTCAGTGTGAAAAAGTAACAGCTTAGTGTTAGATGACAAGTTAGCAGCCTGATTCTGCTCCATACAGAACTGACAGCTCAAGTGTCTCAATTCGGAGAGTGCCAAACCACTTTGCTCGTTTACTAGCTGAAAAATGCAGACGAGGCATATTTCTCATGTCTCAGCAGAGAAGAGCAGAAGAGAAAAAAGGAAAAGCATGAGGACAGGACACAGAGACAGAGACAGAGAGAGGGCAGGGGGAGCAGAGGATCATAAGATAGATGTTGTAAGAATAGAACAATATCACAGAGGCAAGGTACCAGGTGGTCTTACCTATAACACAGAACGGCTTGCGGGCGAATTTCAGCCTTCCTCTCCATCCTCTATAGCGACAGCAGCATCCAGCCGCCCAGATCCGCACTATATACTCCACCAGAAACACCACGATAGTCACTATTTCCTGAAGATAATAAGAAGCTTGTAGATTTGCAGTTATTACACACACCCTATCATTCAAAAGTTTGGGGTCATTAAATTGAACACATTTATTTCAGAAGAAAATTATTCTTTCTAGCCATTGCAGTTTATTTACAAAAGCTGCTGCTACAGATACTCAGTCTTCTGCGGTAGAAGGTGAGATAGGAGTGTCCCATAATGCTCTGTGAAAAATAAGCTGTGTTGGAGAATAAACAGCAAAACAAGCTTATAATCTCACTGTCAACAACTTGTGGGAGACACTGAAACTGAGCTATAAAGCAGTCACACTGTCCTACCTCACCTTCTACCACAGAAGACTGAGAATCTGGAGCAGTAGATTTTGTGGATTTTGAAATATGCTGAACTTGGCTCACTCAGTTGCTCATTCACTAATCACTAAATAGTGAACAGACCAGGGAATGACCTTAAAACTTTTCAGACACTATTTTCAGAAAGATTGCTTATTAAAAATTGACTGACATTTGTGTGAAGCCTTCATACTCACGTAAACAAACCAAACCTGAATGTCATATTAACCGCTGAATGGTAGGTTAGTCTTTTACTGATTGTGTAAAATATCTGTTGTAATTAGGATTAGCTAGAACCCAACAGGAGCACATAAAACACATTAGCTTTGCTATGTAAAGTTATCAAATATCTCTACCAAATTGGTCACATTTATGCCTCTGATAGTCTAAATATGCACCTGAAGTAACATAACACTGTCATTTCACTATTATAAGCAATGTTATTCATTTAAATAAAAATTACATTCATACCTAAAACTGATGTTTTGGAATTTCCGCCACTCTGAGATATGTCTGACAACACAACTTCTTCAACGTAGCTAAGATATGGCTTGCTTTATGGTATACATTATAAATTCCAGTGTATGTTATAGGTACACTACAGGTTGACCAATAGAGGGCGCAAGGATGCCTCCCTTTTTTTTTTTTTTTTTTTAAATACATTTTTTTTAAATAATCAATACCGACATATTGTATATGTGTGTGCTAAACATGCATAACAACATGTAACTCTCTCTCTTCTGAGGCAACAGAAATATCACCCAGTCAGAGAAGCAGCAGCCAATCAGGGACCTGACAATGACCTGCTGGCACAAAAAAAATGTGCATAGCGACAGAAAGTCAGCCAATCAGCATCCTTAAATCTGTCTAAAGAGCCTCATTTATCGCTCCAAGCAGAGTCTCTCAGTGCTTTTAGGAATGTCTGACATTAAATGTCTCTAGAAATGCTTAATATTTAGTCTTAATAGTGGTTTTGCTCATTTTATTGTACGTTTATGAACCAGACTCATTTAGTAAGCTAATGATACATACTGTTCTTTTTATATTTGCACATTTGCTGCAACTAATATCAATTTTCTGTCTCTCAGTCAATAAGTTTACTAATTTTTTTAAATCACAATTAAATAGTTAGTGACATTTTCACAGAGCTCTGCTGCCCTGCATTTTGTGTTAATTAATATTAGGATGTTTGAGGAAACTGACTGAATATGGCTCAAACAGCCCCACATAGAATGTTTCACCAGCTGCCTCTCTTATTAGTGAACTATAGGGAGTGAAACAACACTAAAACATGGCTGTATAGTGCACTATTTTTCCAAAAGGGAGTGAATCTGAATGCAGCTCTAGTCTCCAAACAGCTTCAGAAATAAATGTGTTGTCATGGAAAATTTCGGTCTGACCCTAAACTTTTGAGCAGAAGAGCAGATCATCTCATTGATCTGATTCCTTATTGGTAGAACTTGCATATGTACACTAAGAAGCATCTCTGTTTTGTTTTGTTTTTTTCTTGTACAGTTTGTATTTGTCTTCATCTAGAACAGTGGAGCCCAGTGCTGGTCCTAGAGATCTACAACACTGCAGAGTTTAGCTCCAAGCTTAGTTTAGAGCCCTGTTCAGATTGGAGTAAATGTGCATGGGGGACCTGGGGCAATTTCTTCTTTTACAGGAGCTCCTCTTCCTTGAAAATAAAAAGTTTTGGCAACTGCTATTTTTTTATTTTTTTTATTTATTTTGCCAATTTTCTTCCTTTTCCAATGTGGTAGTCGCCAATTAACCCAACCCATTAGTGGCTCTCCCCATCACTTTGTACTGTCCCTGACTCTAGGAGGGTGAAGACATGCACACGCCTCCTCCGTTGCATGTGATACAGCCACCACCTCTTTTCAAAATACCGCTTGATACACTGTCACTGGGGATCCAACACACTCAATGAAAGTGCAGAATCTGTAGTTTCGAATGGACCAATCAGTAGACTCCCGAGCAAGCGGACATTGCAATGCGAGAGTGATAGGGAGAGTGAGAGCGCCATCTACCCGCCCAGAGAGAGCACTGCCAATTTTGCTCTCTTGGGCCCCGGCTGTTGATGGCAAACAGCATGACCATGATTCAAACTCGAACTAAAATCCACAAGGAAGATGAGATTACTACACAATATTATAATCACAGCTACAGGTACAAATGAACTGTGATCAAATTGTCATCTAATGCAGCATCTGGGTTTGTAAAATCCTTCCATCATCTCAGTCTCAGGTGCGTTGGATCTGACATCTTCACGCTGGTAGATCTCCAGGACCTGGGTTGGGTACCTCTGCTCTAGCATTTCATCAGTGGTCAGGTTCCGAGCTGCTCTTGGGTATAATTGAGTGGTTGACCACTTTTAAGAAGTTTTAAAGCAAAGGTGAAGTGTCACTGCTGCGGAGTGACCACCAAAATAATATCTGTAGCCCAAAATGACCAGTGATGAAGTGGGTAGAGGATGGCTGATAGCAATACAGTCATTAAATGTGCACTAACATAGTGGACCTAAAGTGAAGGTGGTGCTCATACTGTGTTTCCCCAAGAATAAGACATCCCCTGAAAATAAGGCCTAGTAAAGGTTTTGCTGAATTGCTAAATATAAGGCCTCCCCCAAAAGTAAGACCTAGCAAAGTTTTTCTGATGCTCCCCCTGGTGGCCGGAAGCTGCAATAACATCCAATCAGATCGAACGATGTTTAGAAGAAGAAAAAAAGGAAAAAAAGGCAGCACCCAGCGAGCAGTGACCAGAGAAGAGGAGTTTACACTCACCATACTGCAAGAGCCCACTGTCCAGAAGTCCTTCCACGGCGTTCTGACTAACTAACATACTGTACAGAAGTCATATATCTGCAGAGTCCGGAGAGGCAGCCGGTAAGAGTCATTAAAGTGATAAAGGCTGTTCCTCTGAAGATGTTAGCTCTGTGGCTAAGCTAACAGTGGCTGCATTAGACCTTTAGCATTTGGACTTGAGCTCAGTACTTTAAACATTCACTAAAGTGAGGTGGATTATAAGAAAATAAATACAGTATTTTATATAATATTCATTTATTATTTTTTCTTTCTCTGTATATAATTAATGTTCATTTTTTGTTCAACAATAAATGTGAACTGTTCTTCAAAAAAACCCAAAAGACATTCCCTGAAAATAAGACCTAGCGGGTCTTTGGGAGGAAAAATTAATATAATACACTGTCTTATTTTCAAGGAAACAATGTAGTTAGGAGTTTTGAATCAGGGGTGAGTGTCTATACATGCAGTACAATCCTTTTCTTTTGTTCAATAGTATACTGACAAAGCTGCACGAAAAGCTTTACCGTGTAAATCCATGATGGACATCACTGCCAGCTGAGACCCAAACGGATCCATAACGTGTCATGTTCACCACCAATATCCTAGTTGTCACCACTTGTTACAATGTGCTACTGTATCTGCTTACGATCAATAGGTGTGAAATGATGGCAAGATATTTAATATGTGATGGTGCAGGCTCTACTATAACCCTGAACTTCAAGGCAGTGGCAGAAAAAAAACAACCATGTTTAAATAAGGTCTATTTTTAGATACTCACCAGAATGTACAAGGCACTCTCTGAGCTTTTTTTGAATTCTTTTATAGTGGCAAACACGGACAGGACAAGGCAGGAGAACACCAGCACAAAGCTGAAACAACAAAAAACACAAGATATTTAGCACTAATTTCATTCAGGTTAGACAAGCCCCTGACTGCCTGACTGGCCCTGTTCACACCTGATATTAATACATGTCTGAGTGATGTATAACTGCTTACACCTGACATTCCCATACCATGTCTCTGGTCTTGTCAACAATTATGATTGTATGTGTGTGAGCAATAAAAAAATAAGAAACATCTCCTTGTCAATGTACCTGCAAAGGCTGGCACAAATGTTTAGATCACATGACTCCCAGCACAACAAACGGCAGAGCAGACAATTAAAGTTAAACTCACTCTAAGCAAGCAAGAAACCATCTCTGCTAGTATTATTTAATTCATTCACATTGCTAACATACAGTACTACATTTAAAAAAATCATTGTTCATAATTTAATTTGGTGTGGCACGCTCGCCTCTCAGCGCTGAGGTCTTGGGTTCCAGTCCTCATATGGGTGAGGTTTCCATGTTCTGGCTGTCAAGTGAAGTGAAGTCAAATTTATTTATAAAGCACTTTTTACAACTGATGTCACAAAGCAGCTTTACAGAGTTAATAATAACAAACAGCAAATCCCCAGTGAGCAAGCCAACGGAGACAGTGGCAAGGGAAAAACCTTGGGATAAACCGGAGTCACATGGGGGACCCATCCTCCTCTGGTCTACTAGTTATAAGTTCTAGATAAATCACATAATTCTGATTCTGATTCTGACACAATCCTATGATGCTGTTGGAGTGTTTAGATGTACTGATATGGGGACAGTAGTGAAACAGGAATGATGATAATAAAGGTAGCAGCGAGTAAAGTCCATATAAACTTGATTGTTGTCAGTAGTGTAGGGCATCTGGAGCAGGTCACAGTAGTTGGTTGTTGGTGGGCAGCTGGTCTAGGTGGCATCATGCAGAGATAGCATTTAATCTTCCATCAAATGGCAGAGTAGACAATTCAAATTAAACCCACTCTAAGCAAGCAAGAGGACGTGTGTCTGTGTGGGTTTCCTGCGGGGTCTCTGGTTTCCTTCTACAATGCAAAAACATTAACATCAGGTGAATTGGGTACTCTAAATTGTCTGTGTGTGTACCCAGAGAGGGATTGGCACCCTGTTCTGGGCTTAGCTAGGATTGTGTAATGTCCTACCCTGTGCACGGAGAGGGGGTAAAGGACTAATTACGACCCTGATCAGGATTAAGTGGATGAGATAATGGATGAATGGAACACAAATGAACTTTTTCACAATATTCTCATTTTTGGAAATAAAAAGATGCCACTTCTCCAGTGTCTGTAAATGATGTCTTTCAGTTAAACACTGTAACATTAGAGCAAATACAACCAAGTCCAATAATGGACTTGCAGTGTAAATAGGACTTAGCCTGAAGCTCCTGTTTTCCAATTATTGCTTGAATTTGTGTCTCTACTAGCACAGCAACATGCTTACTGAAGCAGGGGCTGCACTACGCCCAGGTTATGGTGTTACTGATTGCCCTGGGTCTTTTTTCAATAGCTCCGGGTCTAAAAACATTCCCTTAGTACCGAGGGGGACCGCTTTGTGCAATAGCTAAGTCTGGATGATATAAGCTAAGCCTGGGTGTCCTTACATGCCCCTGCACTGAAGTATGCACTTAGTGTTGATGTAATAAATACTGAGCTGATGTTAGGAAATGGTTAAGCTAAGATACTGACAGACATAACTGTATTAATATGTATTTGTATTTGGACAATACTGTGTATATGCTCATATTCTGCACTGACACTCACAGCACAGTGTGGAATAGAAGGTCACTGTTTAGTGGACTGAAGAGCTTGAGAGTCATTACAGACTCCTGTAAAGTTGTTGTTTGGAAGGGAAAGTGACCTACAGCCTGAGCTTAGAGAGGCAGCAAGGTTAAAAGCAATGAGATGTCAGAAAGATCCATACACAATCTCCAGAGACAAAGAGAGAAAGAGAAAAAAAGAGAGAGAGAGAAAGAGAGGGAGAGAGAGAAAGAGAGCGAGAGAGAGAAAGACTGTGTGTGTGTGAGAGAGAGAGAGACAGACAGGGAGATGACAGAGAGACCAAGAGAGACAGTGAGTGAAAGAGACAGAGAGACTGAGAGAAAAAGAGAGAGAACGAGAGAGAGAAATCGGGAGAAAGAGAGAGATAGAGATAGATATAGAGAGAGAGAGAGAGAGAGAGAGAGAGAGAGAGAGAGAGAGAAATCGGGAGAAAGAGAGAGAGAGACCGAGAGAGAGACAAACACAGAGAGTAATAGAGAGAGAGAAAGCAAGCGAAAGAGAGAGCAAGAGAGAGAGAGAGAGATAGAGAGAGACAGACAAACACAGAGGTTGAGAGAGAGAGAGAGAGAGAGAGAGAAAGCGAGAGAGCATGAGCATGGGTGGCGCCAGGGGGGGGCTTGGGGGTGCTTTTGCTACCCCTAGGATGGCCATAGCACCCCCACAGCACCCCCAAGAAAATTGTGATTTATATATATATATATATATAAAAGTTTGTGTGTGTGAATACCATGTATAATTTAAAAGATTCAGATAAAAGTATTATTTTCAGGCAAAAAATAAAGACATAAAGCCAACGTAGGTGATCTAATTCAGCAAATGGGTGCAGCAGGCATTTAACTTTTGACCTTA
>BRDA01077432.1:595-10778 GCA_036984385.1 Crenuchus spilurus
CAGACGAGAGAGAGAGAGAGAGAGAGAGAGAGAGAGAGAGAATTGAAAAGAGAGTGAGGAGATTGAGAGAGGAGGGGACAAAAGCAGTAAGCGACTGAACTGAACTGATACTCATTGAGATAGTGAGGAAGAGGAGGAGAGAGATAAACAGAAAGAGTGAGAGAATGAGAGAGCGGGGAAAAGCGAGATACTGCAGCAAAATCAGACTGACAGATGTCTGCTCTCACTGGGACACACACACTCATACACAGACTGATCAAGTTACTGAGGCGAACACACACAGAGGAAAAGCAGAATGGTTTGTAATGGGGTGAAGAAGGACACACACACACTCGTTGGAGGCGGGGTGAAAGCCCAGTATAACTGGACGCGTGGAGAGGTCAAAGGTCGACTCTGCACATGACCCTAAAAAAGAAAGACAGCCATCTGACAGATTGCCCCCCTCTCTCTCTCTCCCTCTCCACACAATCAAGAACAATGCATCGCTCCCTCTCTCTAGATTGCAGTGTGGACCTCCACACTGGTCTGGTCATCCAAAAGCAATTAAAGTAGCAGGAGAGGAGGAAAGAAAAAAAGAGGAGGGGTCAGAGAGCTGGACAATGAGGGTGGACATTAAAAAGAAAACCACAAACAATAGGTGTCCACAAAGAGAGCAATCAGGTGAATATGCATGATGAGCTTAGGTCCACTGAAGGTAACAATATAAGATGTGGCTCTCATCTGTATAAAACTATTTCTATTGTAAAACAGAAAAAAATAAATTAAATAAACAGAAAAAGCACGATTACATTTATATACTGTATATGATGGCAGCTATCAATCAGCAATTAAATCAGCAATCAGTGTCACTACATTAATGTCAGTAAGAGTGGAGGCTGGTATAAGAGTATTAATGTGAACACCATGTTGTGTGTCAGTATGATTAGCCCTGAAAAATTACAAACAACCCCACCACCAACCAGACCAGTGTACATAACCCTTATACACTCATGAGAAGAGCATTTTAGACCAAACACCACATGCACTTTTAAGTGTAATTTGAATACGAGCATATGGGAGTGTCTTTTGGTATATGGGCATGGCATGATCAAAAGGAGTGTGTCAGATCAGATCAGATCAGATATACTTTATTGATCCCTTACGCGAGAAATTCAGGTCCCAGCCACTACTGGCAGGGCAGCCATTCAACACAGCACCAACCTTAAAGTAAGGAAGAAAGCAGCATACATGAGGGAGGAAGATAAGAGAAAAAACATGTAAACATGTAAAAAAAAAAAAACTCTTTGCATAAGCACACAAATGAAAAGAGTTTATTTTCACTTAGAAATCAACAAAATGTGTCATTTGACCAGGGTTTTGGGTTAACTCGTATTAGTAATCATTTTTAACAACAGAATTGTTACAGCCTCACACATGCTAGCAAGTTAGCAGCATGAGCTAGCATGCTAACCTAATAACCTAACAGCAAAACAGCTTTAATGTACTGCATCATACAGCCTTCGGGCTGTCTACACTCAACATCACGTCTGCACAGCAGATCAGAGCATAAACAAGCTCTGGACCTTCTCCTGTGGTAGCAATAAACAAAACACAGATGGGATGTCAGTCAAATACGTCACGGCAGAGCACACTGCAGCACTCTCTACTTCAGTTTATATTTCTGGACTTGGGTGAGACCCTCATCTCTTGGTAGTTTCTCTCTCTCACATGTCTCTCTTCTCATGTTTTGTAGTGACTAACACTCGATCAGTCCAATAGAGCAGCACCTCCAAATACAGAAATGGAAAATACATACAGAGATGAAGGGGGACAGAAGGAGTAGAAGAGAAAAAAAGAAAAAAGGAACAAAAAGAGGACAGAAGAAAAGAGAAGAGGAAAGGTGAAAAATGAGAGGATGTAGACAATAGAAAAGAGAGAAGTGGAAAGGGAAGACAGGTCCATGGGGAGTGTACCATGGACAGTCTGTGAGTTATGACCTTCGACCTCTGACATCACTGTCCTCTGTGAATGCTGTCACACAATCTGAGGTCTGTTAAATTTGGGTTGGAGGTGAAACCTACAGAAAGATCTTCAGGAGGAGGGTTTGGTGAGCACTGACACACATGAAATAACTGCTGTCTGAAGGTGGAGAGCACCCAAAGAAAAGTTCTGCTTTTTTATTTACCACTATTTTACAATTATGATCACTTCAAATAAAGAGTAAATGTATTGAACACAGCATGTGCTCAGCTTCCTATTACTACCAGTATAGATATGTCAGTCTATAAGTTTATTTGCAGTGCTCATCTAACATTTTCATGCCCATCTAACTAAATAAAGCTGATTTTTTGAAAAGCACTCAGTACAGAAAAACAACTACATCATGGACTCATGGTCATGAACAAGATATGGCCTATATGGAACCACATCATATATGGTACCATAGTATGGACACGCACCCCAAATCCTTAAGAAAGAAGCAGCAGTAAGCCTGATGGGTTGTTGCTTTTCCAGTCACGTTCTTAAAACACTGATGTATTTTGTAAAAAGATTTTGTGCAGTGAGCTGATTCCCCTGCAGCCAGACTCATCATCTCTCTCTCTTTCTCTGCCTGTCACTTTATTACAGCAGATTCATCAGTCTGAGAGCTGTTACTGAACTGCAATCACATGCGCGCACACACACACACACACAAGCAAATGCACATATTACATGCAGACATACAGAACAAAAAATAAACAACATATCTGAAAATGTTCAATCATATATACACTTAAATACACAGCTTAAGTGGATGCCCATTTCCCTGGGTACGTGGGCTCTCTGCTCCCTCTTATGTGTGTTCATGGATGGAGAAATGCAGATAATTTCAACTTCATTTCAGATGAATACTTCTTCATTAATTTGACCAATATAGTAATAAATGTAACTGTTGGACCTCTGTGTGCTACCAAAGCAGCCCTGACCTGCAGAGATAAGGAGTCTACGTGTCGTCTGAAGGTGCCACATGTTAACGGGTATCAAAATGTTAGAAGCAGACCCTGTAAGGTTAGAGCTGAAGCCTCCACAGATTTGACTTGTTCTAGCACATGCCACAAATGTGTGGATTGAGGCCTGGGAAATGTGGATGCCACTTTCAGTGCAAGGCAGTGTCTGCATAGAAAACAACAGATTTGATTATGCACAGGACTAAAATTACCAGATGAGCTTGCTTGCAAGTTTGCTAGAAAACAGTAGGTAATTCAGTCTGTAATTTTCTCAGAGGATGAGGACGCTCAACATCTATGAAAAAAAGGGGGAAATGCCATTTTTAACATTATTATTCATCTTATATGCAGCAAAGCCAACAATGCATATTGAAAAGAACAGCAGACCCACAGTGAAGCATGGTGGAGGCAGCTTTATGCTTTGAGGCTGTTTTTTCTGCAGCTGAAACTGCAGCTTTAGTCAAGATGGAGAGAATTATAAATGTCAGTTAATTTTAGCACAAAACCTTCAGGTCTCTGCTAAAAAGCTAAAGATGAAGAGAAATTTCACCTTTCAGCACAACAACCACCCAAAACAAACCTCCACACTGATAAAGAATGACTTCAGCAGAAGATCAGAGTGCTGGAATGACCCAGTCAGAGTCCAGACCTGAATACAACTGAAAACCTGTGTGTTAACCTGAAGAGGATGTATACAGAAGATGCCCTCACAACTTGACAGAATTGGAGCACTTTTGCTATGAAGAGTGGACAGAGATTGCCAAATCAAGATGTGCCAGGCTAATAGTCTAACTTGTGAAATTTGAAAATAAATAAATTATATATTATATATAAACATTTTTTTTTGTAAATAAAAAACTGAAAATTGGCATGTGCATATGCATTCACCCCCTTTAAATGGAAGAAATTTGTTTGATATACGAGTTGACTGACTTACGAGCTCTGTTACAGAACAAATTAAACTCGAATCTCAAGGTACCACCAAGGTATTATTTTTTGTGAGGGTTTGATAGATGGCACATGATACGGTACAAAATACACTAACCATCACCATACTGATGAAATGACTTAGCTAATACACCAGCTGTTATTGAGAGCTGAAAGAAAATATGCAACACTCTCGACGTGGAGGAGCAGTGTCTCTAGTCCGAGCACTTCCTGGATGTCCAAACTCTTCAACCTATCTTTAAGAGAGAGCCTTCATTTCAGCCGCTTGTATTCGTGATCTCATTCTTTCAGTTATTACCCAAAGCTCATGACCATAGGTGAGGGTTGGAATGTAAACTGACCAGTTGGATGACAACCCATCATCTGAAACTAAAACCTAGCAAGACTGAGCTTCTTTCCATTCCCGGACCGACTTGTCTGCATCTTGAACTTCCTGTCCTGTTTTGAGAACTCCATCGTTGTGCCATCTCAAGAAGCAAGAAGCCTTGGGGTGATTCTTGACAACCAGCTATAATTTTCTACTCACATCACAAATGTGATGCAGTCGTGCATGTTCCTCCTCTTCAACATTCAACAGATCCGACCCTTTCTGACCCAGGACGCTACCCAGGTGCCTGTCCAGTCTCTCATCATCTCAAGACTTGACTACTGCAACTCACTTCCTCTAAAAACCATCAGAGCCATCCAAAATGCAGCTGCTCAACTGGTCTTCAATCAACCCAAGTTCTCTCACGTCACTCCTCTACTGCGTTCACTTCAATGGCTTCCTGTAGCTGCCTGCATCAAATTCAAAACCCTGATGCTCGCTTACAAAGCAAGAAATGGACCTGCCCCTCTCTACCTAAACGGAATGGTCAAGTCTCGAGTTGCACCTTGATCCCTTAGAGCTTCCAGTATGGCACGGCTTGACCCACCATCCTTCAAGACATGGGGGAAACTAACATCAAGACTCTTCACTGTCCTCGCAGCGAAGTGGTGAAATGATCTACCTCTGGCTGTTTGGACGGCAGAGTCCCTCATTGTTTTCAAATGCAGACTGAAGACCCATCTCTTTATGGAGCACTTAAAAGTCAGCACTAGTTTAAATCTCTTGTTGCAATGCGTGGTTTTGCTCATATTGTGAATAATTGTGTATCTTTCCTTCCTTCTAAGGTATTAGTAATGGCTGTTCTAACAATGTCTGAACTGAAGAGTTGCTTAGACTCTAACCTGTCTTTACCAGCAGAGATAATTCACTTAAAGAAACAAAGCACTGTTGTATGTCAATTTAGATAAGAGCATCTGCCAAATACTGTAAATGTAAACAGAGAGCTTTGCCTTCTGACTCAACTCTATCTTCTCAAAGACAGACCGGCAAAGAGCCCAGATCACTGTGGCTGCTGAAGCGATCTGCCTGTCAATCTCCCGCTCCCTCTTACCCTCACTCATGAACAAGACCCCAAGATGAGGTGACCAAACTGGACACCTTCTACCACTTGGCTACGCCAAGAAATTCTGTCCATAAAAATTATGAATGGAATTTGTGACAAAGGGCAGCCCTGGCGGAGTCCAACCTCAACTGGGAACCAATCTGACTTACTACCGGCAATGCAGATCAAGCTCCTACTTCGCTTGTATAGGAACTGAATAGCCCTTAGCAGAGAGCCCCATAAAGAGCCCTTAGCAATCAGCCTTGAGAAACCCAGGGTGGATCTCATCCACCCCTGGGGCCTTGCCACCGAGGAGTTTTTTTGACTACTTCAGCCACTTCAGCCTGAGTGATGAATGAGTCACCCCCAAGGGCCCCAGACTCTGCTTCTTCTCTTGAAGATGTGCAGGTGGGATTGAGAAGGTCCTCAAAGTATTCTTTCCAATGGCCAATGACATCCCCAATCAAGGTCAACAACTCTCCACCAGCACTGTAAATAGTGTTGGTGGGAAACTGTTTCCCCTTCCTGAGCCGCTTGACCGTTTGCCAGAATCTTCGAGAAGCCGTCCGATAGTCATTTTCCATGGCCTCACCAAATTCCTCCCACATCCGGGTTTTTGCCTCAGCAACAGTTGAAGCTGCAGCTCGCTTGGCCCTTCGGTACTCGTTGGCTGCGTCTGGAGTCCCACAAGACAACCAGGCCAAGTAGTACTCTTTCTTGAGTTTGACAGCCTCCCTCACCCGGGGTGTCCACCACTGGGTATGGGGGTTTCCACCCCGACAAGCACCAACCACCTTGCGGCAACAGGTCCGATCAGCTGCTTCGACAATGGAAGCCCAAAACACAGCCTATTCAGACTCCCCTGCCTCCCACGGAATGTGGTCGAAGTTCTGCCGGTTGTGGAAGTTGAAAATCTGTCTGACAGGTTCCTCTGCCAAACGTTCCCAGCAAATCCTCACTACATGTTTGGGCCTGCCATGTCTGCCTGTCATACTCCCCTGCCATCTGATCCAACTCACCACCAGGTGGTGATCGGTTGACAGCTCTGCCCCTCTCTTCACTTGAGTGTCCAAGACAGTCCAACGATATGATTATAAAGTCAATCATTGACCTTTGGCCTAGGGTGTTTTGGTGCCATGTGCACTTTTGGGCACCCTTGTGCTTGAACATGGTGTTAGTTATGGATAAACTGTGATGAGCACAGAAATCGAGTAACTGAATATCACTCAGGTTCAGATCAGGGAGGCCGTTCTTCCCAAATCATGCCTCTCTAGGTCACACTGTCATTGTCCACATGAGCACTGAAGTCCCCCAGCAGAACAATGGAGTCCCCAGAGGGAGCGCTTTCCAGCACCCCTCTAAAGACTCCAAGAAGGCTGGGTATTCTGAACTGCTGTTCGGTGCATAAGCACAAACAACAGTCAGAACCCGTCCCCCAACCCAAAGGTGTAGGGATGCTACCCTCTCATCCACTGGGGAAAAACCCCACACACAGGCACCAAAGCTGGGGTGCCTACCTCTGCCCGATGCCTCTCACCTTGGGCAACTCCAGAATGAAAAAGTGTCCAGCTCCTCTCAAGGACCCAAGCTGTGTGTTGAGGTGAGCCTGACTATATCTAGTTGGTATCTCTCAACCTCATGCACCAGCTCAGGCTCCTTTCCTGCCAGAGAGGTTACCATGTCCCAAAAGCAAGCTGCAGTAGCTGAAGATCAGAATGCCAATTCCCCTGCTTTGGGTCACTATCCAAATCACAAGACACCCAACCACCATTACTGTCTCTCACACAGGTGGTGGGTCCATGTGGAAGTCGACCCATGTAGCTCCTTCGGGATGAACCCGACCAGCCCCCTTGGCTAGGGGTCCGGCAACCAGGCGCTCACCAAGGAGCCCCTCCCTCAGGACTGGCTCCAGGTTGGGGTATCAAAAACCCTATTCCGGGTGAGGGATCCAGGGTCTTGTTGTTTTTCCATAGCAGTCTTTTTTGGATTGCTTTTTGTCTTGCCTGTCACCAAGGACCAATTTGCCATGGGAGACCTTACCAAAGGCTTTTGCCCCAGAGATCATAGCTCCAAGGATCATAAAGGCACACAAACCCCTCCACCACGATAAGGTAGTAAGCCAAGGAGAGAGAGAGAGAGAGAGAGAGAGAGAGAGAGAGAGAGAGAGAGAGAAAAGAAAGAGAGAGAGAGAGAGAGAGAGAGAGAGAGAGAGAGAAAAAGAAAGAGAGAAAGAAAGAGAGAGAAAGAGAGAAAGAGAAAGAGAGAAAGAGAAAAAGAGAGAAAGAGAAAGAGAGAAAGGAGAGAGAGAAAAAGAAAGAGAGAGAGAGAGAGAGAGAAAGAAAGAAAGAGAGAGAGAAAGAGTGAGAGAGAGAGAGAGAGAAAGAAAGAAAGAAAAAGAAAGAGAAGGAGAGAGAGAGATGGAGTAATTCACTGGTTAGGACTGTGTGATGGATGCTGGACTGTGGGAATGGATGGTAAATAAATAAAGAAAAGCAGTAGGCTTTGTGGATTAAGGGATGAAAGTGGAGGAGAGCAGCGAAGAGGGGGAGCTTCAGGGGGTCCGGGGCGGCCCACCGGCACGCTGAGACACACACTGACCTTTCACAACAGAAGCTCAGCTAGAAAACAGCAGCTATAATCCCTCCACCATCTCTCCGTCTCATTCTATCTCTTGCTCTTTTTAACACCTTTTTCCCTGATTCACTCTATCATATACAATACTGTCCTTTTCAAGACTTGGTTCCAAGCTCTGCAGTCATTCTCTCACTCTTTCCTTTTTATCTCTCTGGCTTTCTCCTCTTTCTATCTCACTCTCTTCTATCTCTTGTTTTTTTCTCTTGCTCCTCCTCTTCCCTGATGTATTTCTGAAATGTCAGATTTCAGCCAAGACAAGTGTCATTCCCCTGAGAATGCTACAGAGAGGGTCCGTGTGCAGCAGCAGGGTTATGGCTTTTTAAATAATCCAAAATATGATACAGATCAAGATAAAGAGGAATCTTTCAAAAGATTTCAATAAAAAACAAGATAGCCCTGTACGGCTGGACTGAATCAGTACTACAGACATCTAGTTATACACATATCAGCCACAACATTAAAAATAAACTGAATAACATTTATCATCTCATTACAATTTTACCTGATATGGGGTAAAACACATTAGGCAGGAAGTAAACAGTTATTTCCTGACATGAATAAACCATAAAGATCAGGGTACGTTATGGCAAAACAACTTGGTCAAAGTGACCAAAAGATCAGGCCTTGTGGGCTGTTCCTGGTATGTAGTATATAGTACCTAATAAAAATGGTCTCAAAAAAGGACAAAAGGTGTGTGTGAGGGGAGTGAAGGCTAACCTGTCTGCTCCAGTGCCAAAGAAGAGCTACCGTACTGCCGAAAAAGTTGATGTATATGAGAGAAAGGTGTCAGAACACACAGTGCATGGCAATTTGCAGCATTTAAGGCTTGTATGCCTGCACATTGATCCAAGTGGTCCTTTGTTGTTCCCTTGTGCAGAACTGGACTGTGGCGCAATGGAAGAAGGTGGCCTGTACTCATGAGTTAAAGGTGTTGACAAGACCTCCAAATTCCCCAGAACTCTACCTGATCAAGGATCTGTGGAATGTTCTTGGCAGGTCTTGTGCAGTCCATGCTTCAGTAGATCAGATCTGTTGTGGTTGATTGATGTACATTGCTGTACTGAATCTGTATGATCAGTATCTGTATGATCTGTATGATCTGGCTTTTAGTTCAGTACTGAAACGTTACTGTAGACCTTTTAGTTCTGTATGAAAACAGTAGTACAGGTCTATACTGCATAAGTAATGTAGGACCTTAGTTCTGTACTGAAAGAGTACAGTGGGGTCTTTTGTTCAGTGCTACTGACTATGATGACCCCACAGGACCAGCTACCCCACCAACCACCAAAACTCTTCACATGCTAAACACCAGCAGCATATTATTCTCTCCCCATAATAATAATAATAACAGCTCCATCCCCTCATACCACACTGCTATCTCTTGCTCTGTCTCTCTCTCTCTCTCCAGTCATCCCTCCATACTGTAATCACAGCATTAAAGGAGGGCTGCAGAGAGGGAGAGAAGAATTGATTGCTATAAAGGAGACATGAAAGCCTGGTTACACCACAGATTACTACAGAGAGATATACAGAGAGAGAGATATACAGAGAGAGAGATATACAGAGAGAGAGATATACAGAGAGAGAGAGAGATATACAGAGAGAGAGAGATACAGAGATACAGAGAGAGAGAGAGAGAGAGAGAGAGAGATACAAAGAGAGAGAGATACAGAGAGAGAGATACAGAGAGAGAGAGAGAGATACAGAGAGAGAGAGAGAGATACAGAGAGAGAGAGAGAGAGAGAGAGAGAGAGATAGATAGATAGAGAGAGACAGAGAGAGCACACTGGGTAGGCTTCACTACAGCTGCACAGCGAAACAATCAATAGCGCCTATTGTAACCAGGAGCATGTGGTGCTGTGATGGGGGGTATAAGGCGTGGGCGTGGGGATGGGGGGTGCAGAGGGAGAATACAAAATGGCTCAAAAGAAAGGACGAGTGGAAGAAAAGAAGAGGGGGCATTAGATAGAGAGGAAGATGGGCAGGGGGTATCAGTGAGTGTATCTACACACTCACTGACTCTGACAGAGCATTAGAACACCACCTTCAAGAAAGCCGCTTCATACTCATACAAACATACACAAAAAATCTGCACATAATATCCTTTCTAGAATATTATTTATACAAACCAGATTCCAAAAAAGTTGGGATACTAAACAAATTGTGAATAAAAACTGAATGCAATGATGTGGAGATGGCAAATGTCAATATTTTATTTGTAATAGA
>BRDA01077433.1:0-13473 GCA_036984385.1 Crenuchus spilurus
AAATATTAGATGTTGGCACCTCCACATCATTGCATTCAGTTTTTATTCACAACTTGTTTAGTGTCCCAACTTTTTTGGAATCCGGTTTGTATTAAAAGAACATGTTAAATAATAATACAAGTATTTAATAATAATAAAAATAGCTCAAAAAAGTATATCATAATAAAAACATAAATAACAGAAACAGAAAAAGAACAACAGAAAATATAAAACTAATTCAATTGTAACTAAAAGGACAATTTAGACAAAGCTATAAGAAACTAAAATAATAATAAAATAATTCTAATAGAAATAATAAAAACTGTAAAACACAAATTAAGAATGAATGTTCTTAAGTAAACAAATAAATAAAAAAGTAGAGTAATCAAGTAAAACCGTTACAAATGCACTGTAAAAAATAAACTTGCCTTGTCGTTAACCTAACTTAAATATTGTAGTTGGTATGACTACCAAGCACTGAATTTGTTGTGATCAATATTTCATGTTTATATGTTTACCATCTACGCTTCCTGAGTTTACCTAACTTAAAATTTTAAGGCAGTATGGACACTAACTTTTTTAAGTTGAAACAACAAGGATATTTTTTACAGTGTGGTCAGTAATTAGAAGTGTGAAATGAGTGAAACTAGTGAGCTGAGCTTTAGTGTTAAAGTAGAGAGTTCCAGCTCACTAGTGCACTGTGACTCTTGGGAATATGTGACTCCCTACTTAAAAGCTTTCTGTTACTGAATTATCTTCTAAAGCAAAAGTTTATGTTGTCTAGTGACCCCAAAACTTTTGAGCCGTGGTCTATATGTCACTATCCAGCATGCAAGTAGTGAACAGTAGTGCAACAGGTGAAAATACACATGTAACTACAGTCTGTAGAACATGTCTGACCAGTGCAGCTGAGTGACAGACCTGAGGGGATGCCTGGTGACAGGCTGCGGTTACATATTGAAGTATCAGCCCATTCGTCCACAGACTTTATAAACTGTGTTTTTATACTTCGCCTGTTCGTCCATCACTGTCAGCTGTGTTCACCGTCATAACTTCTCTTATCTGCCTGGTGTTCACAGCAGGCCAGTCTGTGCTACACTGATTCAGAATTTGATTGTAGATTTGTTCTGTTTCTGAACACTTGGGAGCCTGAAGCAACACTCCTGTCCCCGTTTCAGGTTTGACATAGAAAAGTGTATTATTATATTATAATCCATCCATCTTTTTAACCACTTAATCCTGGTTAAGTCTCCTTACCCCATTCACAGTGCATTACAATAACTTAACTATAGGACAGGACAGGGTGCCAATCCATCACTGTGCGCACACACATACACACACAACAGGGCAATTTTGAGTACAAATTCACCTGACTTCCATGTTTTTGGGCTGTGGCAGGAGACTAGAGAGGAAACCCCCACCCACATGGCCAGAACATTTCTGAAACAACACTGAGGCCAAATTAAAAAGCACAGACAGCTTCAGAGGTGCAGGTTGGAGTTAATTTTTTTTTTTTTTGGCAGGGTCGGGGGGTGGGGGTGGGTGTTCTGTTCACTAGTCTTATAGTCTTGAGTCCAAAACTACAGAACCAAAACCCAAACATCGGTCCAACCATTTTGCGATGCAAAAAAAGAATAAAAAGACATCTTAGCAAGTGAAATCATCTTAAATTTAGCCTAAATGTCTAATATTTCTCATTTTGAGGATGTTGTGAGCTTGTTATAAGACTATGCAACCTAAAATCTGACTAAATTTGACTTGTTTTAAGTCATTTTATTAATTAAAATAATTCAGATAATGTTATTGCACATTTATTCATCAAAATAGTTAGATCATTTAATCTCTTGGGTCAAATTGTGTAGTTATATGTTAAATAATATAATAAGCTTATAACATGCTCAGAACACTAAAGATTAGACATTTAGAGCAGATTTAAGATGATGTGACCTGCTCAGAAATTTAGAGGGATGCTCTGAGCAGGAATCATCATGCTTCTTAGCATCTTCTGAACTTTGAAGGGGACACATGATACATACTTCTCCCCCAATCCCGCTGCCACACCAAAACTTCAGCCTTAATAGACTACTTACCTCTAGGGCTGTAGTTACTTTACTAATCATGTACTTTATTGATTATTGCAATTATTAATACATGAATTTGATAAAAACACTCCTGTGCTATTAACAAGCAATATAAGATATTATTATTATTATTATTATTATTATTATTATTATTATTATTATTATTATTATTAATAATAATAATAATAATAATAATAATAATAATAAAAGTATTAAAACTATATGTGAAAACTAACCTCATTTAGTGAATTTTAATGTGTATTGTGGTGTTTTTTTGCAGCATTGTGACGTGGTGTGTGTGTGTGTGTGTGTGTGTGTGTGTGTGTGTGTGGTGTGTGTATGTGAAGCTTTTCTGTGATTATATCTGTGACATATTCATCATAAATAGGCAGAACATTTTTTACTTAGTAATTAGTATATTTTATAATCAGCTAGTATTTTCTCCACTGTAATACTCTAAGCTATCAAAAACACATCTTCACATGATCAGCTCACATGTGCAACAGTAATATCCGTCCCTGTGGTGCACAGTATGTAGTTCTGCGGATAAAAAGTCTTGAAGACAAAAATTTAGTTTTAATCATTTTTAGTAATCGAGTTTCTCAAACCATGTTTACTTGTGTTTGTTAGGAGAACATCTAAACACAGCTGTCAGAGTCTTCCAGAAGGTTCTTTGTGTTGTGTGTGTGTGTGTGTGGGGGGGTGTTAGGGGTAACTGCAGCTTCTCCAAGTAAAGAAGCCCGTCGGTTGGCATGGCAGGAGGTAGTGCTGTGAAAACTGCATGCTAAATAATTGATCATGTACATAAAGCACTTGGGGGTGGGTGGATGGATTGGGAGGGGGGGTGTAACAGAAAAAGGACCATAAATAAATCCACAATTACACAGACTGCAGCACGATGCTGTGATTCCTCACTAGTTTTGGTCTAGGCCTAATCTTCCAAATGACTCCAACAGTGGGTGAGGTTTCTCTGCTATAAATCTTTTGTTAAAACCGCCACTCTGCCAATTACAGTGCCTGTTAAAAAATAGATTGGCTCCTGGCAGAGCAGCTCCACGTCAGATCCCTCCAAGATCTCGAGGGGCTATGCAAATGCACCACAGACTGTGCAGGAAAAAACAACAACAACAAACCCTCTGCATTGCATTATGCATAAATTATGAATAATGCTTTCTGAAATTGGGACTTCAGCAGGCCAGATAGCAGGTGCATTTTGAAAAATGAACAAATATTACAGGAGGAGAGTGAAATGGTATGGTGCCTAATGCATCCCTCTGGCCAGCAGGTGTGTTCTGAAGAAAAGTCAGATTCACAAAATACACAAAATGCATTTTAAAAGAACGATGAGAGAATCTGAGGGCATCCACTACGTGTAAGTACATACATACATGCATACATACACATTACACAAGTACAACCCTCTTTCCAAAATGTTGGGGTGCTGGGCAAAATGTCAGTAAAAACATGAAGTGCAAACATTTAATTTAAGAAAGACATCACATGTGACCGGGTTTGCTGCAGTGAATACACCACGCAATTGTATCAGAGTGTAAAACCATCATCATGGGCAAAGGACATGATGTGACTGATGTACCATGTGAAACATGGTGGGGGCAGCATCTCAGTAACCAGTAACTGTGTTATGTTCTAGAGCTGCTGTAGTGAAGCTGTACTGAGAATGAACTTCTGGTACACTGAGTGTCTCCCAAAGGTCATTGATGCCAGAGGAGACCAACTTCGGCAAGTGGTACAAAGCCATTGACACACCACAGTGGACCAGTTAACCTCTATAATGTGTGGTATATAGTCGTGTATGTATGTGTCTTTGTCAGAATTAAGAAGACAATGTTACATACAAGCAGAATAACAGGGCAAACAAAAACAACCACTTCAGATTAACCAGAAAATAGGAATATTTCAAAATCTTAAGAGACAGGATTTAATTTACTTGAAAGCTTTTACTTATATGTGCTCCAATAAAAGTACTCTCATTGATTCCATGTAGCCTGAACATAAAACAAGTACTCCACTGAACACGCCTCACTAGGAGCCCGTGAACGAGAGTAAGATAAATGTATTAATACTGAAATGCTGATCTCAGGTCAGTAGCAAGCCTCGGTGTGTATGAACGGTGAGCTAAATCCCTGCGCTTTTAAGGACTAAATACATACTTCACCCAAACATGCCAGCACAGCAAAACATGGCCAGAATTATATTATTCCCATTGATTTTCATTCACTGTGAGCCTTGTTAGTTTGGGTGAAGTAGGCTAACAACTGGTAGGCATGTACTGCAATGTACAGCAAACAGTCGTGACATTAAAACCACCTGCGAAATATTGTCTAAGCGCACCTTATGATGCCAACACAGCAGAGATTCATCAAGGCATGGACTCCACAAGACCTCAGACATTATCAGTAGGTCTGTGAGGTGGCGACACCACAGATCAACCCAGTACATCCCAGTATAGCAATGTAAACAAAGGACTTCCAGGTTGATAACACTTAACAGATGAGAATGATGTGGAGCGCATCATTTAGAAATTGTGTATTTAGAAATAATCTCAGTTCATTTCCACCTGTAGCTGTGACTATAATCCCAGTGGATCAGCATGGCTAGTAGTAACAACCAAACATTTTTATTTACCAATGTGAGACAGTGTCTGCTTACAGACAGTATTAAAGCTCTGAATTAGCTAAAAACAGCAGATAGATCAGTCTGTAAAAAAGTGACACACTGACCAAAGTGCTTGGAATCTGATCCACCTGTGCACACACACTGAGAACACATGCAGTGGGCAGCCCCCTTTCCATGGCACCCACAGAGCAGTTGTGGCTTAGGTGCCTTGCTCAAGGCCATTTCAGTTATGTCCCGGGATCAAACCAGCTGTGTTCTGGTCACAAGGCTGGCAACACAAGCCCATGACTATCTGCAAAAACACAGTTATTCATCTAAAGAAGCAGGCCGGACACCGGTTACAGTCATAATAGTGCACATGTATATACATCTCAAACTGAAAAATGATAGTCTACTGCTCCATTAATTTCTGGTGAAAATGTGCATTATAGTCCTCTTTTTGAAGGATTGCACATTGAAGATCTTTACAGCAAGAAGTCTGAACGTAGTGTACTAAAATATAAAAAAGCTGTGAATGCTTTCAACACTTCCCAACTGCTTTAACACCCCAATTGGAAACACATTAGGCTGAGAGATTCAGAGGAGTTGCTGACACTTTCTGGAGTAAGATGATACTTATGAAACAGCACTAACTCTATTCAGCAGTAAGAACATACAAGTAATACACCCACGATAATCTGTCCCATTTCCACTCAGAAGTGGCCAGTGTTTGATTGCAGGTTAAACGGAAATGTATTTGGAGGCAAATATTTCTCTTAGACAGGTTTTTCACTGTTATTGCAAGCTCCAAAATCTGTGTATTTAAGGTGGTAAGGCTCCTGCAGGTGGCGCTGCACAAGGATGATCAGACTATAAATACCTGCAGGGTGTGGGAAATTGAGAAGAGGTGGTGAATGTCTTGTTCAGTGGGTCACAAAGTTGGTAGACCTGTATGATCGTAAGCTACACCTACAAATTCAGCTACTTCCTTCACACTCTGACCTTTGGTGCTCAAATACAGTCACTTCTTTATCATTAACATCTGAAAAATCTGATGGCAATCAGAGTAAGAATATACATATACTGAGAAATCTGATTACTGAGCTCAAATCCAGCCTCATCTGATATCTCAGCCTGACTCCAAACTAAGAAATTAGACCATTCTGTTCACAGACCACTTGAATAATCAGACAACTGCTGAAATATGATTATTATCAGATTAACAGGTTTTTCACACACTCTGATGTAGTCTGACAAGCCTTTACCCCAATCTAAAATTATTTTTGCACAACAGTGTCAAAACAGTAAGAGTGCCATAAATCTATATTTTGATTAAATCTGCTCTAAACTTAGATTTTCCAAAAACATATTTTCAGTTGTGCTAATAAATTGTGAATAAACACTCTAAACATTTCTAGTCAAGACTTTTGAGCTCAGAACTGAATAAACAGAGGTGTTGGCTACACACTGCACATTACAGTTTTTAGAAATTGTATGTGGTTTTATTTCTAAAGCTTAACAATTGTGAGGTGACACTGTGTTTTACTCAGTCAGTGAGTCCTAGATTTAATATTTATGGATATGTGTGAGGTGAGGTGTGAAAAGTCTTTGTTCAGGTGAGCACTCAGGAGAGTGTCTTTGTTTTCACATATTCCTGGGCTGCTAATCCACCAATAATATGTCCGGAATTATCATGTCATGTATGTTTAGTTTTGTTTCTAGGATAGAATTTCGCCAAGTTATATAAGTGTTTTGTTCAGTTTTGTTCTTGCAGGTGGGTCCTCCTACTCCATAGGGTTAAGTGCATGTAAACACACTCAGTGATTTTGTCAAAATATTCAAAAATTTCCAAATGGTGATTTTGGAAACTGACACTCTACTGACAACAGTAGTCTCTTAAGGAAATTCCCCCTAGGCACTGTAATTGTTATGTATATTGGCTTTCCTTTCAGGAGTAAGAAGCAATGCATAATGTAATATATCAAAAAATTACTCCACCCATTGTGATACAGAGTTAAAGTCTCCAGATTTAGTTTCATTACCTGAGCATTGTCTGGGAAAGCCCCTGATGTTGACAGTCATTCCTGGTAGACATTTTTAAAGCTTTTAATATTCCTAAAAGCAACAAAGTAACATCATGATATAACATTAGCAACCAGATGGGCCTGCTGCCATGACTATAATGATAAATAAGTGCAGAGCCAGACTTAGGCTTCAGACTTCCATGTGGATGGAGATATTGGAGTGGAGACGTCTGTGTATAGTTCACTGAAAAATAAAGAAAATGTAGCTCATTGAGATGCAAGGAGCATAATCTTTGCCTACAAGGTACAATGTGCTTTACACTGGCATGGCCATGATGTATTAGCATTCTTCTCAGTAATGTGTGTACTACACAAAAACATATGACTATTTTCTGTACTGTTTTAATGGTCGCCAGAACCATAGGGGTGAGCTGCCTGAGCTTTTTCAGTGTTTTTGAATCACATCCATTTATCCTGAAGTAAAATAACAGTATCCCTAAACACAGGGACCACTGACCACTGACAGCATCAGTGACATAACCAACTAACATCCACAAGTTGTCCAATTAACATATCCAATTAATTAATTGAGCTAATTAATTAACTCTCAACAATATATCAGGGAATTAGTACCAGTATCCATTCAATAAATATAATGTAGATGTATTAGTTTCATTAAGTAGACCCTAAACCCAACCTTAATCTCAACCCAAACCTAATCCTCTCACCCTGGCCTTAATTCTAACCTTAACCTCTAAACAAAACCTAAGCCTAACCCTCACCCTTGCCTTAATCATAACCTTCATCTTAACCTAAATCCTAATCTCAGCTCTCACCCTGGTTTCAATCCTAAACTTAACCTCAACCCCAAACTTAAGCCTAACTATCACCCTTTCCTTAGTACTAACCTTAAACATAACATCAAACCAAGGCCTAATCCCAACCATCACCCTGGCCTTAATTCTAATCTTAAACTCAGTCCCTAAATCCAGTTGTTAAGTATAGTTAACAGAATTTCTAGAACAGTGTGTTGAGTGTGTGGAGGTATCATTCTCTCTGATGTTTGGTTTAACCCACTGATCATGTCTAGACCTGAGGAAGAGTCTAAGCAGATGGAGCCCAAAAAATCCTGTTTAAAGACTTCAAAAGGTCGGATTAAGCTCTACAGCTAAACAGCTGAAGGCCAATTTATGCTTCTGCATTAAATCAGTGCAGATTCTCTACTGTAACCTACACAAGACATCTGCTGTTGTGAGAATTCATGTGTGTGTGCTGGTGTGTCTGTATTGCTCTGTCAAACAGAGAAATGTGATGATGGAAATAAGACATTTATTAGATAACATCACTACTGTGCAGCAACATTAGGAATAAAACTAAAAGAAAAGCAGAAATAATCTGCCAATTGTCTACACAACACATAAGAAATACAATAGAAATACAATCAGTTAAAACTAACAGTGTTAAAGTAAGACTCACAGTGTTAATGTAAGACTCATAGTGTTAAAGTGTTATGACTGGACTTGTGGAGGGAGTCTGAAGATGTGGAAGACCAAGAATATCCTGGATGGATAACATCAAGACATGGACTGGATTATCAGGTGCTAGCCTGCTACAAGCAACCAGAGACAGATGGCATTGGAGAGAAGTGACTCGTCTGTGCAGCCTACCATCACGAAGCGATGACAGCGTGTGACATGACATGACATAGTGTTAAGAATCACAGTGTTAATGTAAGACTTATAGTGATAATGTAAGACTAACAGTGTTGAGAATCAGTGTTAATGTAAGACTAGCAGTGTTGAGAATCAGTGTTAATGTAAGACTAACCGTGTTGAGAATCACATTGTTAATGTACAAAGTAAGACTAACAGTGTTGATGTAAGACTAACAGTGTTAAGAATAACAGTGTTAATGTAAGACTCGCAGTGTTAATGTAAGACTAACAGTGTTAATGTAAGACTAACAGTGATAATGTAAGACACACTGTGTTAAGAATCACAGTGTTAATGTAAGACTCACAGTGTTAATGTAAGTGTAACGGTCACTTTAAGTGCCTGGGGGTGGGACATATGCATCCTGTGAGCGATATAGTTAAGTTAGACAAGCACATTGGGTACATGTGTGGATAGCTTGAGGTTGCAGCCTGTTTGCTCCATTGACTGCTGTTATCCTGATTTGTGATGAGTGGAGTGTGGGTGCTCCTTTGCCTAAATAAATGGTCTCCATTGCCTGCACGGATGTCTCCTGCGTGTTCTCTAACGAAGACCGGGCTAATTCCCATCCACCACTTGCACCTCTCTTAGGGGAGCGCTAACCTGCACTTCTCCGCCATTCGTTACATAAGACTCACAGTGATAAAGATTCACAGTGTTAATGTAAGACTCACTGTGTTAATGTTAGACTAACAATGTTAATGTAAGACTCACAGTGTTGAGAATCACAGTGTTAATGTAAGACTAACAGTGTTGAGAATCACAGTGTTAATGTACAAAGTAAGACTAACAGTGTTAATGTAAGACTAACAGTGTTAAGAATAACAGTGTTAATGTAAGACTCACAGTGTTAATGTAAGATTAACAGTGATAATGTAAGACACACTGTGTTAAGAATCACAGTGTTAACGTAAGACTCACAGTGTTAATGTAAGACTCACAGTGATAAAGATTCACAGTGTTAATGTAAGACTCACTGTGTTAATGTTAGACTAACAGTGATAATGTAAGACACACTGTGTTAAGAATTACAGTGTTAATGTAAGACTCACAGTGTTAATGTAAGACTCACAGTGTTGAGAATCACAGTGTTAATGTACAAAGTAAGACTAACAGTGTTAATGTAAGAATAACAGTGTTAAGAATAACAGTATTAATGTAAGACTCACAGTGTTAATGTAAGACTAACAGTGATAATGTAAGACACACTGTGTTAAGAATCACAGTGTTAATGTAAGACTTACAGTGTTAATGTAAGACTCACGGCGATAATGTAAGACTCAAAGTGTTAAAAATCACAGTGTTAATGTAAGAGTAACAGTATTAATATAATACTCACATTGTTAATGTAATACTCACATTGTTAATGTAAGACTCACAGTGTTAATGTAAGACTCACAGTGTTAATGTAAGATTAACAGTGTTAATGTAAGACTCACAGTGTTAATGTAAGACTAACAGTGTTAATGTAAGACTCACAGTTATAAAGACTCACAGTGTTAAGAATCAAAGTGTTAATGTAAGACTAACAGTGATAATGTAAGACTCACAGTGATAAAGACTCACAGTGTTAAGAATCAGTGTTAATGTAAGACTAACAGTGATAAAGATTCACAGTGTTAATGTAAGACTCACAGTGTTAATGTAAGACCCACAGTGATAAAGATTCACAGCATTAATGTAAGACCCACAGTGATAAAGACTCACAGTGTTAATGTAAGACTCACAGTGATAAAGACTCACAGTGTTAATGTAAGACTCACAGTGATAATGTAAGACACACTGTGTTAAGAATCACAGTGTTAATGTAAGACTAACATTGTTAATGTAAGAATAACAGTGTTAATGTAAGACTCACAGTGATAAAGACTCACAGTGTTAAGAATCACAGTGTTAATGTAAGACTAACAGTGATAATGTAAGACTCACAGTGATAAAGACTCACAGTGTTAAGAATCAGTGTTAATGTAAGACTAACAGTGATAAAGATTCACAGTGTTAATGTAAGACCCACAGTGATAAAGATTCACAGCTTTAATGTAAGACTCACAGTGATAAAGATTCACAGTGTTAATGTAAGACTCACTGTGTTAATGTTAGACTAACAATGTTAATGTAAGACTCACTGTGTTAATGTTAGACTAACAATGTTAATGTAAGACTCAGTGTTAATGTAACACTCACAGTGATAAAGATTCACGGTGTTAATGTAAGACTCACAGTGTTAATGTAAGACTCACAGCATTAATGTAAGACCCACAGTGATAAAGACTCACAGTGTTAATGTAAGACTCACAGCGTTAATGTAAGACTCACAGTGATAAAGACTCACAGTGTTATTGTAAGACTCACTGTGTTAATGTTAGACTAACAATGTTAATGTAAGACTCACAGTGTTAATGTAACTGCTGTGTGGAGACTGTGGTCCAGTTGTCTTTTGTTTTGAAAAAGAATAACTCAGCCTCTCTTATCAGTGCCCTAAAGGCCCACTTCATCTGAGGCAGGATGAGCATCTTTTTATTTAAACAATAGAACCAGAACATTGTTCTCCACCACTTTTGGGCTTTTTTAGGTTGCTTTAGTGTAGTGTGACAGACAGATTATTGGAAGTGTGCAGTCACCCCTAGAAACTGGGTCTCTGAAATAGCATGTCCATATAAAACTGCCTCTGTGGATTCAAAAATCTGAAGATTGCCAATTTGGGGAATTTAAGTGGATTAAGTGAATATTTAAGCTGGCAGGATGATGGCAGTAAGGCTTTGGTTGTTAACACACTCCTTCCTACACTAGCTACAGCTCGGAGAAGATCAAAGAGAATTGGAGAAGTGTTGATCTCCTCTGCAGAGGTACTTATTCGGGACAAAAAGTGATGAGAAGCCAAAATGGAGCATCACATTCCATAAAAACAAAATTAACAGTTACTACAGAATTGAGGTCAGGCTAAAAGATGAAGTGAGGTCAGAGTGGTTTGTTTACACTCCAAGTATCATCTATTGCTACATATTAGTTACTGAAGAGTCAGTGGACTGTGTTTCTTCAGTAAAGCTCAGTGATCCCTGCTTCATGAGAAATATACAAATATTTACCTCAGACTACCATTGTCGCTTGGAATGACCAATATTAATCAAGTTTTGCAGGAATCATTAAACCAAACAAACTTTCTTCATTCTTACTATGTGTCCCATCCATGCATCCATTATCTTATCCATTTAATCCAGATGAGGGTCATGGTGAGTCCCCTAACCCTTCACCAGGTGCAGGACATGGCATTAAATTATCTTAGCTAAACCCAGGACAAGGCCCAATCCATTGCTAGACTCACTGTGTATCATTCCTGTCATATCAACTTTCTTCTTTGAAGTGCACCAACTTCGCCAGATACTCAGCTACCTAGTCCAGGGCTGGATTTTGTCCCCCGATCTGCCCCCGCTTCATGTGAAACATAAAAATATGTACCTCAGACTACCATCGTCGCTGGGAATAATCATTAATATTAATCAAGTTTTGCAGGAATCATTAAACCAAACAAAGATTTTTTTATGTCAGACTGGTAACAGGCTCATGAAACAAAGTGCTTGCCTGCTATTTACCCTCCTGCTACCATCTACCATACCATTTTACCTCCTCAGTAAAACAAAAAAAAGTGCGAGATTTAGTCACTTCTTATGGCGTGACCCACACGTCTTTCCATTTACAACACATCATCGCTTCAAACTGTGTGTCATTCCTGTCATATCAACTTTCTCCTTTGCCCCCTTCCCCATGTGTTACGGAGATGACGGAAGGGCTAAACGGCTCTGTGCAATCCGTTTTTGTCACTCAAGCATGTCATGTGTAATGAAGTATGCCGGGGGTGTGTGAAATGGGCTTTCCGACCAGGCGCGAGAGTGTGCAACATTCGCAGAGCGTGTCAGCTGGGGATTAGTGATCGGGTAAGGAAATGAGAACAGAGGTGCCCCATGCCACCCCCTCCTTCATATCTCAGCACATATATCAGTGTCCGTGCCAGCTTTGGGAAACAAAAGAAAGCAGCAGTTGAGAAGGGACATGGCATAATGCAACTGAGGACTTTAATAAAGGAACACAGACCAGCACAATCAGATTAGTTGGTCACAAGCAATAAAGGCGGCATCTTTACTGAAATCTGGGAAAACTGTACTTCCCGGTTATTGCAGCAGTTATAAACTTATGCCGTCTTGCTATGTGTTCACTGTATTGTATTTTGTGTTGGGTTAGTCAGGTAATATTGTGTATTTTTATTGTACTTTAGTTAGTGTAGAGTCTGTGTCCTACTCTGTGTTTCTGAAATGGCCCCATATTCACTATTAACTATATTAGAACATCAGGATCACTATACAAAGCACTATTATTGTGAACTTAATGCAACAATGTAGTGAATATTTTTAGAAACAACTTCAGATGATCTGCTAATTACTGTACGACAGCATAAACAATCTCAACGTTGTGTTACAGTCCAGTGTTCAAATGCCAGTCCAATTTGCACACAGCTAAAAATAAATAAATAAATAAATAAATAAATAAATTAAAAGTCTTTTTAAAATGAATCTTTGATGGATTTCTGTTGTTGGGTTTCTGTACATTTCTGTCACATCATGTTTAAGGTGCTAGTAACTTCAGGCTCCTACATGTGATGCTGTATGAGGATGATGAGGCTATAAATACCTGCAGGGTGTGTGAGATGTAGAAGAGGTGGTAAAGTGCAGTGAATGTCTCAGATGTTAATGATAAAGGAGTGATTGTATTTGGGGGTTAAAGGTCAGAGTGTGATGGAAGTAGCTGAATGTGCAGGTGTATGGAAGTGTACAGTCATACAGGTCTACCAGCAGTGCTAACAATGCCAGTCTACAGGACATTCTGCTCAGAATTGAGACTAAAACTGATGGACATGGACCACCGGCGGGTTTCACAGCTTGTGAATGAAAATCTCTTCACTTCCAGACAAGAATTACAGGGGTTAGACAATGAAACTGAAACAGCTGTCATTTTAGTGTGGGAGGTTTCATGGCTAAATTGGACCAGTCTGGTGGCCAATCTTCATTA
>BRDA01077436.1:7920-19871 GCA_036984385.1 Crenuchus spilurus
TCATAATAAATCTTTTATCTTCATAGCCAAACTCTGAGCCATAGCCCTCTGTGATTTTTTAATTACTGAACCTAGCCTAGCCCTTGTCTTTTTTGCACTAGCCCTGTAGGGATCGATTTTGGGGAAGTAGTAGTCACTGTATGACATGTATGACGGGATGGTTGAAGTTCAGGTCGAAGACAACACATACCTGGTTAATGATTTTTAATAATTTGGAAAATAGAAACACATAAATGGTCAGTAAATTAGGATGTCCCGATCACGTTTTTTCTGTTCCCGATCCGATCCAAGTCATTAATTTTTTAGTGTCTCCCGATACCGAGTCTCAAACCGATACTTCTATTTTCTAAATAATACTATTATAATAGATAGTAATAATAGATAGTACTAGATAATAGTATATCTGTGATATGTAGAGTTTTATACATTTAATGCACATTTTAGCGTTTAGTGTATATAGCTGAGCTCATCAGCTGCATATAAAACACTTAAGTATGAATAAAATGTGTGTTAAAGCGGATAAATACAAACAGACTGAATGAACGACGCTTAAGTTGGGAATTGTTCCCGTTCCACCTTAAACAGCGCAGCAGTAACAGTGAGGCGGCTCAAGCTGCCTAACTGCTGTAGTATTTAAGGTGGAACAGAACAATTACTATAAGAGGTAACAAACAAAGATTTACATACAAAACAGTTCACACCTCTTAACTGTGGATCTCTGGTCTAATATTAAAGCTAAAATATGCTACTTAAGTTATAAAAATAAGCTTATATCTGATATATTTCCATAAAGTACAATAAAGTACTTGTTTACAAATGTTAAATGAACACAACTTTGCTTCCTACCTGCTGCTATTAACGTTACTGTACACAAACCTCCCATACACATCACATATGATCAGATGTCAGACATATTAGTCACGATTAATGAGATAATATCCAAAAGCCAACGTAGTGATACGCAAACATTCACTCCGCCTCTCGGCCAGCGCTAAAGCCCACCTCCGTACTCTGATTGGCCGCCACATTCCCCGAAGCTTACAGTATTCACATCAGATTGGAGGATTTTGCCGCTTGTCACACTTAACCTGATTCCCATTGGCGGGCTCCAAAACTGAGACTATTCAATAGTGAAACGTGGACAGAGATTGGAAGCCAAACAGAGCCCACTAGTGTCAAAATCCGATCAGTTAAAAAATGCCGTGATCAGCCCGATTCCGATCTTTGAGATCGGATCGGGACATCCCTAGTTTTAGCCCTTCAGGGAATCTCAGGACTATATCGTTCTTCTAGTAGAGTCATTTGAGGTGAACAGGCAGGGGGGAGGGTCAGAAACATTGATCCAATAGGCCACCATAAAAGGAGCCAATATAAATAAAAACCAATAAACCCTGCCTGGATGAAGATTACCAGGACCCACCCCTGGAGCCAGAGCTGTGGGGCAGGTCCATCAGCAAGAGCCTGTTGGCCAAGAAGCCCGCATAACCCTCTCTGGTTTGGCCCAAAAAGGCAACATGGGGTTGTCTTGTGGGCTCAGCACCTACTAGGTGAAATGTGGGGGTTTGGTGCTATATTAAATTGGTGGCAGCCAGATGAGGGGTGATGCTGGATGGACCATACCCTGGCAATGGAAATTGGTTCTAGGAATGTGGAATGTCACCTCTTTGGCAAAGAACTCTTTCTCCAGAAATGGTGGGAGAAACTGAAAAATACAGGCTAGATATAATTGGCCTTACATTCACATACATTAAGTGTTCTGGTAACAGACTTCTCCACAGGGTTTGGTTTCTCTGGACCCCCATGGGAGAAAGGCCCCAGGCAAGGGTGGGGATACTGACAAGTCCCAGGCTGAGGGCCTCACATTTGAAGTTCTGCCCTGTGGACTTGAGAGGGTTGCCTTACTAAGACAGCAGGTTTTGGGGAGGAAAACTATTTATGTTTATGCAAAAAACAGCTGCAACAATGTATTCAGCTTTCTTGGAGAAAGCTGAGCAGGTATTTGAGATAGTGTCTCCTACAGACTCCATAGTCTTACTGAATTAATTCAGTGCTCATGTGGGGAACAATGGAGGTCACCACATGAGGAACCTGGAGAGGAACAGCTTCCCTAATCTGAACCTGAGCAGTGTTATGTTACTGAACTTCTGTACAAGTCATGGTTTGTCCATAACATAGTGAATGTTCAAGCACAAGTTGACTCATTGTTATGGTACTAGATCAACATGGGCCTAAAATTGCTGATTGATTTTGTATTTGTTTCACCTCACCTGAGTTGATTTGTGCTCAACACTCATGTGAAGAGAGGGGCAGAACTGTCAACTGATCACTTGGTGCTGAGTTGGATTTGAAGCACAGGGCAGTGACCAGAAAACCAGGTAAGCCCAGGAAGGTCTTCCAAGTGGTTTGGGAGTACATAGCAGAGGCTTCAGTGAGGAACAAGTTCAACTCCCACCTGTGCAAGGACTTCTCACAAGTGCTGAGTGAAGATAAGGATATAAAGTCTGAATGGACCATGCCCTGAATTGCAGATGCAGCTGCCAAAAGCTGTGTTTGGAAGGCAGTTGCAGCCTCTCAGAGTTGCAATCCTAGGACCTGCTGGTGGACAATGAAGGTGAGTGAGGCTTTCAAGTTATAAAAAAAAAGAGGCTTACATTATAGTGCTTGGGTGGGTCTCTGGATTCAGTTGAAAGGTATGGGCTTGCCAAAAGATCTACATGTAATTGCAGAAGTGAAAGCTTGAGCATGAGAGAAGTTTAGAGAAGTAATAAAAAAGACTACCAGATGGCCTTGACAATGTTCTGGCAAATCATTCTGTGTTTCAGGAGGGGGAGATGAGACCTCACACAGGCTGTCTATGGAAAGTGCAAGGAAGTGTTGATTTGTCCTGGGGGTATAGTCAAGTGGTGGAAGGAGCACTTTGAGGAACTTTTCAACCCAATGGACATGTCTTCCAATGTTTTCAATCAAGAGACAGTGCCTGAAAGCTCTGGCAGATTTGAATCCATCTCAGAGGCTGAGGTCTCTGCAGTGATCAAAAGTCTCAGTGGGGGAGACTGCCAGGGTGGATAATATTCAGTCAGAGATGTTGAAGACATTGGACAGGGTAGGGGTGGGGTAGTTAACACGACTCTTCTATGTTGCGTGTAGAACTGGGACAGTGCCTAAGGATTGGCAAACTGGGACAGTAGTTCTCATTTTTAATAAAAGGAATCATAGTATGTGTTTCAGTTATATGGGAATCAAACTCCTCAGCCTCCCAGGAAAAGCTTATGCCCAGGTTGCCAACTTTTTTTCTCTCACGCAGCTATGAGAGTCATCATGGGAGTATTCTAATGCAATCTACATGTTTGTTGTTGTTTTTTTAAACAAGTCAAACAACCAGGTACCTTACAGCTTGTTGTTGGAGGTGCTGCAGAAGTATGGGGTTACTGGGCCACTACTGCAAGTGATTCACTTCCTGTGCAAGTGAAGTGAGAGCTGTGTCTGTATGTTTGGCATTACACAAGGCCATGGACAGGATATTGAGGTGCAGCTAGAGAGGAAAGATTGTCCAGTACAGGGGGCTAGAGATGACATTTCTGTTATTTGCAGGTGGTGATGTCCTCTTGGCGTCATTCAAAATGGACCTTTGGTGCACACTTCAAAGCTTTGTAACTGATTGTGCAGCAGCTGGGATGAAGATCAGTACCTCCAAAAATGAGGTTATGGTTCTCTCCAGGAATGCAAAGCAGGGATGCACCCTGGTTTGTCCTGGTCAATAATTTTAAGGACCTTAGGATCTTATTCACAAGTAATGAGCAAAGCTGGCAGGAGACTGACAAAGAGATTGGGTCAGCATCAGCAATTTTGTGGGAACTGTACTGGTCTGTGGTAGGAAAATAAGAGTTGAGCCTACAAGCAAAGTTCCAAATCGAGAGGGGCCAGTTGATTTGGTTCGGGCATCTCATAACGATGCCCCCTGGTTGGATCCTACTTGAACTATTACAGGTTGTCGCAATGGGAGAAGACCCAGAGGCAGACCCAGGACCTGCTGGAGAGATTACTTCTCATAGTTGGCTTGGCAATGGCTGGCGATCCCCCAGGAGGAGCTCTGAGCTGTTGCCAGGAATAGAGAGGTTTGGGACATCCTTCTTTGCCTGCTGACCCTCACCAGGAAAAGCGGTTTGATGATGATGATGATGATGATGAAGAAGAAGAAGAAGAAAATGTTTATGTTCATAATTTATTTTAAAAAGATAAACTGCCATATTTTATACTCATTACGTGTAAAGTGACATGTCAAGTCTTTTTTGTTTTATAGTTGATCAGTATGACTTATAGCTCATGAAAATCAGAAATCCAGAATATCCAAATATTAGAATTTCATTGTGAGCAAATTGCTATAACTGCATGAACATTGAAACAAAATGGCTTATATGTATATACAAGCTTTTTGGTCTTGTACATGGTGCAAAAAGGAGCACAGTCAGAAACACTCCTTATAACTTCAGTGTGAATGGGCAGCACTAAACTTTACAGTGCTTACTTACTACATTGTAATTTTTTCAATAAAAAATGATGTGATAGTTTAGTAGTATACTGTGCAAGCAGGATGAAAGTATGAATATTTTTTATATGAGTTCTGTCTGATCGAGTCTTTTTTTCCCATCAAGTGAAGCACAAAAAACCTACAAAGTAAAATGAAGGTCTGTGAAAATGTCCCATGTTTTTGTAAGATGTCATCACCAGTATGCTTCCACACATTCACTGGCCAAGAGGGAGTCTATACCCTCCTCAGTCTCCATTAGCTGGGTCAGGAAGAGCAGTGTGACTCACCAGTCTAGTGCTACCTTTTTCTCAGCACTGGACTTAAAAATCCTTTGGGTATTTCTCATTGGAAATGAGCAGAATGGCACAGTGACATACTATAAATGATCAATTAGTGCAGCCCAACATTATCAGAACAAAGCAGCAGCAGTAAAAAGTTGAGGTACTGTAAGGAGACCTGCACTTTAGAGCTGCTGTGTCAGTAGAATAGGAAAATTCCAGGTGTTCCAGTCAATAATGCACGTTTGCCCTAAAGAAAGTTAGTCCAAGTCATCTAAAATAAATACAGATTTCATTGGTTGTAGAAAGGTTTATTGTGTCTTTATGAGAGTAAATTTCACAGCTCTAATGTGGCCTCACATGGTTTAGAAAAGAAAAAAAGAAGCCATAGCCAGCTCTCAACAGTGTGAGAGGGTGTTTCATAATCAAAGCGCAGAGTCAAAGCCGAGAGATAAAAGCAGAAGGGCTGCAAGGCTTGTCTGACAAGTGTGCCAAGCCTCTTCCACCTCTTCCCTTTGCTTTTTTCCACTTGGAGAAGGAGAGTATCAGAGAGAGCGAGAGAAGGGAGAGAGAGAAAGACTTATTAAAGTAGAAAGAAAGTGTGTGTGTGTGGAGGGGGGGCATCTCTCCATTCTCGCCATGCTTTCCTTCTATGTATGGAGAGCTATGGAGAGGACGGTGCAGGGTGATGATCAATGAACACCATGGTGGCACACTTCACAGTGCCTTTAATTGAAACGTCCCTTTCAGGCCTCCAGTGGGGGTCCTATTTCACACACACTGTGGCCCTCCTCCCCACTACCCACACACACAAAACATCCACCCACCACACACACATATGCTTGTCTTTACTTGAGGCATTTGAGGACTCTAAAAAAGGCCCCACTAGACCGGCTGAGTGGCATAAGTCTTGATGCTTTCTGCCTCTCTGCAAAGGAATTACTGTGGACTTTAACTCCAGGTGGTTCACACACCCCTGCTGAAAACTCAGCGGTGGCTCCATGGTAAAGAGGATTCTTAGAGGATTTAATAAAGTTGAACTCAGGGCAAAAATGATATAATAATAACAAAGCCTATGAGGCTCATATTTCAGATACAGTCTGGACTAAAAAGGTCTGGCTTTTAATTAAGAGCCAGTTGCATAATGTAAAATATCTTAAAAATGTAAAAATGTAAAATATATGTTTTCCATTCTTATGTAATTATTACTGTTCACTAAAACTAACATTAATATTTTAATTTAATATAATTTAATAATATAATTTAATTTCTCATATTTCAGTTGTATTTGTATTTATTTTTGCTTAATTTTCATGTAATCACTATTTCAATACCTACTGAGTTTTTTATTGATTGTTTGATATTTTCTGCAGCTTATTAGTGATCATTTTAAAGCTTTAATGTCATGGCTTTAATGTATAAAATGTGAGACATAAACAACTGGTAATGAGCTTCATTGCAGAGGTCAACTTTCTCTGTATGCAAGCACATTAGTCAATGTGTCACTTTCACATTAATTTCAATAATTTCAATTTCAATTAATTTTTTACATACAATATCAAGCTTTATTTTGGGGGAGAAAAGAACATTTTGTTTTTAAACATATGAACTCTTTAAAGACTGCACTGCAGATGCTCATGCTTCAAGTTTTAATTTAAGAAGACAAAAATAAATAAGTAAGTAAATAAATAAATAAATAAATAAATAAGAACCTTGGCACCATATGCAGGCTGAAAACCTTAAAAGCACATTTCCTGGAATATATGCACGTGATGACTCACCCCTGCATGTTTGAAAAGCTAATAAATGAACAGATAAATGAATCACCCTCTCCAGCTCCTTCAAACTTTCATCTCTTCACTGTCTGCTGAGAACCACATGGAGGCAGTTGCTGCAGATGGAAAAGCCAGTGAACAGTGATAGCCTTGTTTGGTACCTTGACTTGCTTGACAGTTTTTGAAGGGAAAAAAATTAACGGACGAGTGACAATGGTGAGAATTAGTTGACGAAGCAACCAATCAGGATTGAGGACCACTGAACCACATCTTTTGCTTTTCCACAAAGCCTGTGTGAAAGTCCTAACCTTGTGAACAGAACGACAGAAAGAAAAGTGGAAGGAGAGAGCAGGAATAAGATAATGGTAAATAACAGATGTTGTTTTTCAGCTATAGATGACACTAATGATGCCCTATTGTACCAATGAGGAGGGGGAAAAAAACAACTTGGACCAGCATGCAGATGCAAGAAACTCAGTCTGTACAAACTTTCATAATCATCTTTATTTACCAGTATTTTATCTTAAACAAACTCATGTTGAGCTAAAGCTTCTCTGAGCAGATGAAAGTTAAGCTAGCGTCCAACTGTGCTAGCGTTTACCATACTGCTTAAAGATGAACTGTGAGAGCACACTGCTGCTACATCACACAATTAAATATACGAGAAAACAGCAGGAAATGAATAAAGTGGGAGTATAAATTTGTATCCCTTCCCTGTTATGTTTTCCATTTTTCACTTTTGTTTGTTTTCCATTCCTCTCAGATCCGACTCTTCTTGAGAAGTGACGGTGTTTGCACACACACGGAGGCTCCCTGTCGGCACTGCATCTTTATTTTTCACCACCCCAGTGGCCCACAACAGCCGGTGCTCACTCAATTTCACACAGCACCCAGTAGAACCAGAGAAAAGTCTCAGGTAGACTCTGCATGTGTGGACCAGATATGCCGGATGGGACATATTTAGCGCAACACCTGAGATCAAGCCAAGGCAATGTTTCCATAGTGTTATTTGTGGTGGCAATGTGAAATAGTCTTGCAAACAGCTGGGGCTCCAAACTCAAGTGCCAGGAAAGAACCAGTTAAATGCTGGCACAGGAAGTACAATGGGTTTTGTTTCAATCATGCAACACTTTAGTTCACTCAGAACTTCTGAAGGATACCTTAGACGTTGTTTTGCACTTTCATACTTGAAATATGTGAGAGAAAAGTTAATTTGTGAGCAGATGACATTAAAACAGCTTCAAATTGGCAGAACATATATATGATAAAAGTACTGTGAAAACATCTTTGCACGTAAACTATCTTATCTAAAAAAGATGTCTTGGCTATAAGTTTGCTTTTACTTCTAAAAACACAATATATCATTAGAATAAATACAAATGAACATAAACACAGTAAAAATGAATAAGATGTGTAAAAAAAGAAAAAAGAAAAAAAGAACTAAATATTTCTTGTTGTGAAAAAAGTAGCATCTTGTGAGCTAGTATGAAGATTGTCAAAGTTAAAAAAAAATGTTTTCAGATACTCTATTCAATGCCACAGTCATGTGTATGTGAAATTTTTTTTTCGGCATGCTAGATTTATCAAAGTACCAAACCAGGTACTAGATCTCAACTACTTTGCTGATATGAGCAAAGTTGTCTAAAGTATTGAGATTCATTACTCAGGTAGAAGTATAGATATTAGGGTTTAAAAAGACTTTTATAGAAGCTGAAGTATCAACTTAAGCTTTTTACTCAAGTAAAAGTACAAAAGTTCTGGTTTCTAAACTACTTAAAGTATAAAAGTAAAAGTAATGTAAGGAAAACAAAAGCCAAAACTTAGGCTGTGCCACAGGGGCATATAGTGCACTACCCCACCCCCCACCCCCAAAATACATTTTTACTAAAAGCCATAATGACTATAATGTTATATTAAAATGGTAATGTTGACATTTTTGGGATGTACTGGCTTCCTGTTTCAACTGCATATTACCATTGAAAATGAAAACATTTTAGTCATTTCAGATATATTAGCGGACCATATATGTGTAGTACTGAGCTTACTGGAGAGTGACGAGACACGTGACGCGCAGGTGTGATGGATCACTTACCAATAGGGTATCAGAATGGTTTATGTTTATACTTATCATTCAACCACAATCACACTCACTTTTTCTAGATGGCGCAATTTATCTGGAGAGGATGTTTTTTGAAGGACAAACCAAAATGAAATACGTAGAAATAACGAGGCTGTTTTTAAAATGTAAGGAGTAGAAAGTACTGATAACGGCATGAACATGTTTGTAAGTAGAAGTAAAAAGTCGTCTGAAAATAATTACTCCAGTAAAATATAAATAACCAAAAATTCTACTGAAGTATAGTAACAAAGTATTTGTCCTTCATTTCTTGACACCTCTGGATATGAGGGGGTATGGAAAGGGTTAAACCAACAATTTAGCATATATAAAATGGCTATTATATTACTAACTGATATTAGTATTTATGCTTGCTTTCCATATATATAGCTGATGTATAGCTTACCAAATATATCTAACATTCTAGGGATGCCTAAAACGTTTGAACAGAATATATACATACACAAGTCATCTATGCCATAGTGCCATAATCACCCAGGAAGAGCATACCCACTCTGGCCACAGAAGGCCGGTCACTTTTGTTTTGCACCATGGCCCACGGCACCAGCTCTTAGAGTGGTTCTAAGGACTTCGTCTAGGTACCTAACAGCAGTCAGGGTTCTGACTATCACATGGAGGTTTATACGACCCTTCAAGAATATTCATCCCCAGCCCATCACTGACCCACCACCAAACCGGACATGCTGGATGATGTTGTTGGCAGCTTAATGTTCATGAAAACATCTCCAGACTCTTTCATGTCTGTGATGTGCTCAGTGTGAACCTGCTGTTCCGGACCTGCCAATTCTGGTGTGCCCTGCCGAATGTCAATCAAGCTGCACAGTGCTGGACTGTGAGAACAGGTCCCACTAGAGGATATTGGGCCCTGAGGCCACCCTCTCTGAGACAGTTTCTAACAGTTTGGTCAAAAACCGGCACACCAGTAGCCTGCTGGACGTCATTTTGTAGGGCTCTGGCAGTGCTCTTTCTGTTTCTCCTTGCACAAAGGAGCAGGTACTAGTCCTGCTACTGGATTGTTGCCCTTTTACAGCCCTGTCCAACTCTCCTCATGTCCTGGTAGCTAGTTCATGCTCTCAAAACTGTGCTGGAAGACACAGCAAACCTCCTTCAGTAGCATGGATGGATGTGCCATTCTGAAGGAGTGTGATTACCTGAGCAAACTGAATGGGATTCTGATGCTATCCGTAGTGACAAGGTCATGATCAAGCAAAATAGGGAAGAATCAGTCAGGAAGGATGAGCAGAGAGTAATTATCTGTGGCCTTAATGTGTAAATCCATTGCCATTTTGAGGTTGTCTTGCTGTTGCCTCTCCAGTGCACCTGTTGTCACTTTCATTTGCACCTATGCAGGTGAAACTCAGTCTCTTATGCTTCTTAACTGAACAGAATGACATCCCCGAGGTTTAACAGAGTGGTGTTGTACTGTGATTACAATATCAGGAAAATGTTAATTTGTGTCTAAAATTTAATTCTAAAAGGCAAATGATCATATATTTTATAGTCATTACATGTTAACTGACATATTTCAAGCCATTTTTATGTTGTGGTTTAATAGCAATTTAATCAAACCAAATTAAAATATGATTCCAATATAAAATATTCTAATAACTTGAAATTCTGGATTCTGATTTTCATGAGCTATGAACCATACTGATCAACAGCAAAACAAAAAAAGTATTGAAATTAGTCACTTTACATGTAATGAATATAAAATAAGTTTACTTTTTAAAATTAAATTATGAATAAGAATGAACTTTTCCACAATATTCTCATTTTTGATGTGGCACTGTATATGTAAGTGAAGCCTTATGAGAATATGGACAAAGTGTTAAACTCAGTAATTAAAGAATAGCAGTGCATTTAAAAAAATTCTTTAAAATTCTTTATTTATTTGTGTTAGTTTGTTGTCTAGGGTATAGATGAGTATTTTTAGTGAGTGATGTTATAAACTAACACAAAATCTTCATAGTCTTCAAAACACATTTATATCTTCATATAGTGTAAAGTGTAAATTCAATAGCAAACAGAGGAACAGTGCACAAGGCATAACCTAGAGTGCAGCCTCCACACGGCAGGGTTAGTTTTAACAGTTAACTAGAACCATTACTTCACCTCTACGTGCAGCCATGACAGGACAGTACAAGTCATACTTATGGATACATGAGATGTGATATTGTGTCCCAAAACACATCAAGTAGTTTGTGAGACTTTATTTAAGATCTCGATGTGGTTTATGCAGGTTGAGTGAAGCAAAATTAGGACTCTTGACTGATCAACTACATCTGAGGTAAGTTGGAAAGTTGTTTTTTTCAAAATTCCAACTGTAGAAGTGTTTTCTACAAACTTTATTTATTTATATTTTATGAATATATAAATATTTAGAGGTTCTAGGCACATTGAAAGCAGTCCTTCTATGAGTATAATGAAGGTTATTTCATTCCTATTAATTCAAATCCAACATCTCTAACAAAATAACTCTTGAAATTATTCCGACAGTTGACCTACGTTGGATTTAATACCATGTAAGGCTTGTGAGATCGTTTTTATTTGAAAGGATATTTAAAAAATTCTACTGGGCCTAAGCAGCCTGCTTCTGTCTCTCACTGGCTTCAGCCAAAATACAGACAGTGGACTCGCTTGCTAAAATATGTGCATATTATGAGAAGAAAAGGCAAGGCCGCAGCTATCACACAGTGAAAACTCAATCATCAATTTGAATATATGTATGTCCATTAAAAATGGATGTGTTATTACTGTTGATGAATTATTGATTTATTTACTAATATTATTAGGGATTACATGGCTGGATGCTGGTCAGGAACTGATTTGTGATAAAGATGCTATTAATATTTGAGCAGATCACAACTGCTTAGGTCAAAATGCCAAATGAGGCAGAGAGGTAAACATTAACATTTGCACCTGAGGGGGTGCAAGCATTCTGGGAAAATCAAAAGAATTATGGAAATTAAATACAAATTTAATGTGTGGATGTGTGTTAGAATGACACTTAGCATGTGTGTAATATAATCAGTTTAAGCAGTGCACATTATGCAAAGGAAAAGCAAAAGGAAATCAGCACTTCTTAGTGTTAAAGGACCAAATCACAAGACGCTGATGTACATAAACACTGTTAAAGTTTCAAAACATGCCACTATAGTCACTTACCAGTTTTTAAAATGAACTTACACTGAAGTGGTTCTGCCCGGAGTGTTTGTATATATATATATATATAT